>MJUU01074074.1:16925-30970 GCA_002080025.1 Modiolus philippinarum
AGGAAATGGTTGGTTACACAATGGTCCTGACTTGGTACAGCCATATCAAAGGAAATGGTTGGTTACACAATGACTTGGAGCAGCCATATCAAAAGAAATGGTTGGTTACACAATGACTTGGTACAGCAAAATCAAAGGAAATGGTTGGTTACACAATGGTCCTGAGTTGGTATAGCCATATCAAAGGAAAATGGTTGGTTACACAATGGTCCTGACTTGGTACAGCCATATCAAAGGAAACGGTTGGTTACACAATGGTCCTGACTTGGTATAGCCATATGAAAGGAAATGGTTGGTTACAAAATGGTCCTGACTTGGTACAGCCATGTCAAAGGAAATGGTTGGTTACACAATGACTTGGTACAGCCAGATCAAAAGAAATGGTTGGTAACACAATGGTCCTGAGTTGGTATAGCCATATCAAAGGAAATGGTTGGTTACACAATGGTCCTGACTTGGTACAGCCATATCAAAGGAAATGGTTGGTTACACAATGACTTGGTACAGCCATATCAAAGGAAATGGTTGGTTACACAATGGTCTTGACTTGGTACAGCCATATCAAAGGAAATGGTTGGTTACACAATGGTCTTGACTTGGTACAGCCATGTCAAAGGAAATGGTTGGTTACACAATAATTGGTACAGCCATATCAAAGGAAATGGTTGGTTACACAATGGTCCTGAGTTGGTATAGCCATATCAAAGGAAATGGTTGGTTAAACAATGGTCCTGACTTGGTACAGCTATATCAAAGGAAATGGTTGGTTACACAATGACTTGGTACAGCCATATCAAAGGAAATGGTTGGTTACACAATGATCCTGACTTGGTACAGCCATATCACAGGAAATGGTTGGTTACACAATGGTCCTGACTTGGTACAGCCATATCAAAGGAAATGGTTGGTTACACAATGGTCCTGACTTGGTATAGCCATATCAAAGGAAATGATTGGTTACACAATGGTCCTGACTTGGTATAGCCATATCAAAGGAAATGGTTGGTTACACAATGGTCCTGACTTGGTATAGCCATATCAAAGATTGGCTATACAATGCTCCTGACTTGGTACAGCCATATCAAAGGAAATGGTTGGTTACACAATGGTCCTGACTTGGTATAGCCATATCAAAGGAAATGGTTGGTTACACAATGGTCCTGACTTGGTATAGCCATATCACAGGAAAAAGTTGGTTAAATCGGTTATAAGGTGCCCAAAACCTTCTCTTTGAAAGCGGGATTGTCGGTAGCACTTCAACAGCAATTGCTATTGAAATGTCTTAGACAGTGAAATGACTAAATACCGAAGTTACTGTGAATTTTGATTCTGCATATGCGCATTTCGACAACTTATGTCTCTTCAGTGCAGATAAAATCTAAACATGTGGAAGACCATAATGTCAAAGATGTTTAAAAACTGATAGAGAACAAATTACGAAATATGATCTAAATAGAAAGCCAAAATCAGCTAAGGACAGAGCTTTGCATGAGGGAGATACTCCTTAGTTTCAACAAAATTTACAAAAATTGGATATTGTAAGATTTTAAATAGAATCGGCTTTCGGGTCAGCACCGAAGTACTGACTACTGAGCTGGTGAATACCTTCGAGGACTAACAGTCCACCAGCAGTGGCATCGACCCAGTGGTAACAAATGACTAAATACCGAAGTTACTGTGAATTTTGATTCTGCATATATATATGTTTTTTCAATGGCCATTATACTTGTATATGAATATGTTTTCTTTTTCGTCATTTAGGCTTCGGAATATATTAATGTGTCTAAAACAATACAAATTATAGTTTATAAATTATATCAAACATTACATAGGCAGGGGAAAAATTACCAAGAAAAAATAGGAACGTTCTGTATATAATCTATCACTTGTAATTGGGAGTAAGTTTTTATCTAATTTGTTCACGAATTGTTCTAAGACTCTATTCCTTTTTTGTCCTGTAGGAATATGACAATAAAATGATCATGATTATTGTCCAAGGTGCGCACGGCAATATTTTTTTATGAATGATGATCGTCCCTTGTCACCCAAGATTCGAGAAAATGGCACAATATCTCTTTAGTATGATTGTTTAGGGCTTTTCTTATTATATTCATGAAAAATGTAGGTATTTAATCGGTTGGTGACTGAACTTCAAATCGATGATTTCCCATGTCGACTATCACGAGAAGTACTCTCGTAGTTTTAATTGTCGTTAGAATCAAATAATCATGTGTCTTGACAAATTGTAACTTATCCTTCGTGCTGCTGAAGATTTCATTACAGGGAAATATTTGAAATTATTGCTCAGACCACAGGTGCTACTGGGACCTCTTCTGTCCATCATGTCAGACAAATCTCGTATGTAAAACCTAATTATATCGATGAAGCGTTATTCCCATTAGTAACTTGACAAAGAACACATTCATAATGTCTGGATTTTTTTATATATCTATAACGAAATATTCAAATAGGGGAATTCGATTGAAACCGAATTTTAGAGTTTGCAAAGTATTTTTGTAGATCATATACAACGTATTCGTTTAGAAACGCGTAAATTTTCTGAAATAATTAAATTTTATTCCACGACTTAAACAACAAAGTTTTTTCGATCTCTTTAAAAATCAATTTGTGGTAAAGCTTAGTTTCAACAAGAAAGGATATGGAGTAAATACACTTGTTACAAAGTCTCTACAAATACATGGTGGAACCAGGCAATGGAACAACGCTTTTATTGTTGTCTTCAAGTTGAAGTCATTATGAGGCCTTCAACAATGAGCTCTGCTCATACTTCATGTCATTATGTCGAAAATGTAGCCGCGTAATTTCCTTCTTCATAAAATTAATCAGGTATTACAAATTATAACTTTTATTTAATGATACCTGTTTAATCCCATACTCAATTTTGGACTAACATACAAAATAACAATAATGTATCATAAACATGATTCAAACAGTAAGTATAAAGTATATTATGAAAACAAATTAGTTCCAAAAGACGACTCTATATGGCTTTTACTGCGACAAAGGCAAATTTTGAACAAGAGAAATAGTCAGGACCGCGATGTAAGACGAATAAATAACTACTTGTCACGTTAGTACTAAGAACTATATAAAACAATGTATAATTGTATTTGGATGCAAAACAAATTCTCAAAACGAATTATCATATAAGAAGTCGAATCTTAATGTGAAATCTTCAAATCCAACACGAAGGTTCTGTAAAATTTTATTAAATTATGAGCACTTTTTATTTTCCAACCTTTTTACCATTTCCATAGCAACATCTGCGATTTGGACATTTTTAGCCTAACAATAATTACTACATTTCCTAAACATCTTATAAAAATATGAAAAATATGAAAGGAATTCCGAAAAGTTTCAGCTGATTTGGAGTACTTCCTCGCATGTTAGAGATTTTTTGCCTGGAAATAAACAATTCCTACACAACCTTTCTGTAAAAAGTCATTTTGCATTTTCCGGCCCTTTCCTCTGTTCCCATGGCAACATCACTAACCTTCAAAATTTTTAAACTCAAAATAAGTTCTACACATTTTACATTCTATCTAATTAAATTGGATCCGGCAATTTCGAGCACTATTTGATTTTCCGCCTTTTTCCGTTTCCATGGCAGTAGGCGTCACTTTGAAAATTTCAAGACCTGTACAAGCCGACATTAGGCTTTATTCTTATGTAAAGTTAAAATGTGATAAGACGGCTGAGAACGAGGGAGGACAAATTTGTGGGGGAATAAAAAGAAAGATTAATAGGCAAAAGCATTTCGTTTCCCATTTCGGTTAGGATACGTAATGTTGATTGAAACGAATATTGGATGAACAGAATTGTAAAACAATATAATTTGATATAAAGTCCAAATGTCTAAATATTTTTCGGTTATAGAGGTAAGAAGGGGCATCCACTACTTGTAACTTTCAAGCAAAGAAAAATTCCATCAAGTAACATATTAAACATTCCTTGCAAAAAAAAAACAAGAAAAAACAATTCATTATCAAATTCGATTCTGTTTTTTTTTTTGAAGGTTGAAATAAATTACTGGCAACAACTCATTAGGCTAAAACATTCTAAAACAATGTTACTGGTTTTATACCAATCTATCTTTCACTTCAGAATCAGATAAAGTTAATTTAGTGAAACCAGTTTGACCTCTGCTGGCATCTGAATGGAAAAATGACACTCCAGAATAACAGCACGGCAGTAAATAAAAACGCAATGAATGATACATAGTCCAATCAACTGTGTTTCCGGAGAACCGATTGCAATGTTGACTTTATTCTAAAGAAATAACTGATCTAAGAGATTGATATATTTCTCTACAAAACGTTTCATTAGCTTCTAGAATTGTCTGATATTATGTGTCAGTATGGTACTATAAATTACACGTGTTTGACTTGATTACTGAACTTCCTTTTCAATTTCAAAATCGCAGGAAATTGTTTCATCAAGCTGAGTGGCCACAACACCTATTTGTTTTCATTCCATGTTTTGAGATCAGAATATAGCCCCAGTGTATAACATAATTGAAAACATTTTGCATTTCACTAACTTCCAATCAAAATGCTGGCAGTCTCAGTTTTTCTAACCATGAAACAGGAAATGTTTTTGAATGCTTTTAAGAGCTTTTTTATTGTGTTTTTTTTTAAACTTTCATTTCAAACAATAAGAAATCTATATTGTTTGAATATTTTATTCGTGTGGGAGAAAAACACTAGTAAGACATGTGAGGTCAACGATTCTGGTACATATTTCAATTCCATAGTTTATTATGCAGTTTTAACATTTTTTTTTATCCATTTAAGATAAAAAGATCGCCTTTTCCGTATTATTGCAGATATTGACTATAATTTATTTTAGACATAAAGGTTTCTTTTCAAATGCATAAATTGCACTGCTATTACGGTACCTGAAGATTTATTTTTTTTATTCCACCATTAGCTTGATTCCATTGTCAAGGGAAAGTCTTATACACATATAAGTTGTCGAAAATGCCATCGGCAGAAATTGAAATTAACTTCGGTTATCACTGGGTCGATGTCTCTGTTGATGGACTATGCTTTTAAGGGGGGGGGGGGCTTTGTTAGGCATTATTGACAATAACACACACATAACAAATACTGCCATGTAAACAGCTTAAGTCAGAGTAATATATTTTATTGTGTTTTTCTTGAGCAGTTTCCTAGTAAATTGTGGCATGTGATTGTGTTTTTTGGCCATTGTTAGTGTTTCCTGTTATCTTTTCTACATCAATTATGCTTTATTTGGAAACATGCAATATCTTAATTCAATAAATTTTGTTAAAAACTAAGGTTTATCCTCCTCGTACAAAGCTCTGTCCTTTGCTGATCTTGGCTTTATATTTAGATCCGATTGAGTATTTGTTTATATTTTTTTCGGTTTATGGCTTGTTTTTATTTGATCTGTACTGAAGAGATATAAGTTGTTGCAAATGGTCATCTGAAAAAAAAACAAACTAAATTAACAGTGACTTCAGCATGTAGGTGCTACATAGATAAAAAGTCCCCAGCAGTTTTTTCAGTAAGGTTTATGTTGCTACGATATGCACACTTCGGAAAAGGACAGCAACTTATTAGTCATGGAAGATTTTACTGTCCAGAATATCAACAATTAAACAATTATTCCCAAATTTTATCAGGCTTTTTAGTCATAATTATTTATCATATAAATATTCAGGCAATAAAGAACAAAGTATCCGACCTGAGTATTCAGTAACTAAAGACTCTCAAGAGCTTGTAGCTCACCTGGTCCTTGACTGACATAGTCAGTCCAAATAACCGTCATGTTAAAAGGTCATTTTTTTCTTATAGGTTAATAGACCTCGATGTAATATGGCCCAATGTGTCAGAGGAGAAGATCCTTCGATGCATTTCCCATTGGGCTCTATGTTCTATGTTCCCTGATGGTGGATTTCTTGGATGAGGCACAGACATCCCAAACACATCTTTTAAAAGTTTTCTTCTTCGTTTTTTCCCTCCTCAATCAGAGAGTGGAACCAAAGTATAAAATATCAGCTTCCTTCACTATTTTTAAAGAAAAAAATTAAGTCCCTTTTCTGTAAAAGTAATTGTAAAAAAATATATTCATTTGGCTTTGATATTGGTAAAGTAAATCATACCTCGATTAGACTAGGTCTAAGTAGAATGAATGATCATTTATTTAATTATAATTTGATTCCCTCTAGGCCATGTAATAGATGTGATGCAAGAAAATCGGAAACGGTAGAACATCTCTTCCTTTACTGTAAATACCATAACAATATAAGGTCTGTTTTATTTAAAAAATTAAAGATGCTGCTCTGTCCAAATGTGAACATTATAACTTACAAAAAAATGATCAGTAAATACTTGGATGATATCTTCAAATTTGGAAATGATGGATGACAACAAACTTTTGTTTCATATATTTTTGAATATATTGAACATAGTAAAAGATTGTGATTTTTATTATTGTACATATTCATCAACTATTATTTGTACTCTATTGGGTGAGTGTGTGCGAGATAGTTTTTTGGTAATGTATTTTGTCTTGTATTATATTGTTGTGTCTATCTTTATGTCGAGGAGAGCAACTTTGTAACCCTTGGACTGTTTGCCATCCTCATTAAATAAATAAAGCATTAAATTAAACATTTTGAAAGGGACCACCAAAGGACTATAGTGTCCAAATTTGGTTCTAATTGGCTATGTAGATTACGAGAAGATCTTTTAATGCTTTCCTATTATGTTCAATGTTAAACTATGTCCCCCGCTGGCTGCCATCTTAGATCTAATGCACATGCTCAACATTTTTGCATTGACCTTTAATATAGTTTTTTGTATAACAAATAAGAATAATTAAAATTTTGAAATATTTACGGAAAAGGGCAATAAATCAAAAAGGAATAATCAGTTTTTTTCAACATTTCAGGGAAGGTAGATCTTGTCATGCTGATCACCTTCATTCAATATAAATTTTTTGATATCTGTGACGGTTTATGAGCTATTTTCCAAAACAGCAATTTACACCTATGTGCTATTTTAAGTAACAGCAGCCATGTTGTTTGGTTCTCGAACTAATTGAACACAATTTTGAATCAAAATACCCTGGTGATATTCAGGGTAAGTTTGCTTAAAATTTGCCTAGAGTTTTGAAAAAGTTTAAGACGGACGAACGGACGACGGACACCGACAGACGCCAAGTGATGGCGATAGCTCGCATGGCTTTTAGCCGAGGTGAGCTAATGAAAATATACAATACCTTTTCTATTAACTTTTGACAAGACAGTCAATCCTCAAATTGTACCTACTTCATTAAAAAGTTTTCAGTCACACAAAATTCGGCAACAAGGGTTCTATGACTTCCATGCAGAATTTTATCTGTTTCATGAAAAATGACACAATTGCCTGTTCTCTAAAGCTGAAACAGAATCACTATTTAAGTAAATATGTTTTACAAAAAATAACAGATCGGACATATAAGCTTCAATTAAGTATATCACGATTACAGAAATTATTTATTGAACTACTCAGAGAAAAGCTGTTCCCAGAAGGAAAATATGCACGCCACCATATACCTTTACAATTTTGATACGGGCCAATTCCAACTATCGAGTGGATTAGCATTTGTTTGTTCTTTAGTTTTAATGTGAAGTGTTTGTCGACTTGCCTACTTAAAGAGAGAAACGTGAAGACATACTAATAGTAATTATATGAAATAATGTAATACCTTAAAATATTTTATTTATCGGACAAGAAATGATATGGCCATGAAAGTAATATCAGGCTATTCCGGTTGCAGTTAAATTCTTTACTGAAATGCTGTTGCTTTTTTGTTCCTGGTCTAGAAAAGTGATTCAACTCAATTTTAGGTAATCAATTCATGCTGAAATTAGTGATGAAAATTCAAAGAAAATTTAACAAAGTGATTGTATCTACTCAGCAGCTATCCCTACGAGAATAAGCTTGTATTTTGTATTTTCAGTGCTATGAAATCATCTTTGTATCGACTAACAATTATTTTGATTGGATATAATATTTTTCTTGACTACCGTTTCCTGTTATTATGATGTTAATTTCCGACTGCAATACGGAAAGCAGCATGGAGTTTGGCATGTGAAAAGATGTGAACGGCCAGCATAACTTTAACATCTAACGTATCTACTTTTACAAACAATCCAGGTATGAAATGTACTTTACAAAATAAATCAAATAAAAACAACTTTCCATTCAAGTGTAAGACGAGCTACCTGTGGATATGTCAATTTATCAATTTTCACCAATTATCATATCAATTTTTTGTATGATTTATGGTTTTGTTATCGCAATGACATTTTAGAACAACAATATATGGTTTAAATTTACTTTTAAAACGTTAAGATTAATGACAATTATAATGAATTTACAGGAATTGAAATAGATTTAAGTGTTGAAACATAAATCATCTCACACAAAGCAATACTGCAAGTAAGCCTCATTATAACAGTTAATAATTCTGAAATTCCTTTAAGATGGGTTGAACTGTTTTGTTTTCAATATTTCTTGTTCAAAGAATTGTGGCGATAGATTATTAGCTTTCATAGAAAAAATGAAAGGATATGGAGTGAATGTACATGTGACAAAAAAAATGCACACGATACATAGAAAACTCCAGTTTATCAATGACAGGCTTTGTTCCTGTCTACATCTGGATGTCACCTGAGGGTCTTCAACCAGAAATGAACAATATTCGTCCCCTAAAGGGAGATCGAGAAGGCCCCTAGTGTGCACTTTAGCGGTGTTCTTGACAAAAAAGTTGAGCAACATCGATTGCAGCTAAAATATGTCATGAAAGCAACTCATTTTGGGAGCGGTCAATGAGAAAAGAAAGTAAAACCGGGCAAGGCCTGCCTACAAATATTTGTCATTAAGTAGCCCGACGAAAGACAAAACTTAAAGTCGGTTTCACTTCCTTTAGATAATGGAAATCTTTCGATTTCAGCTTTATCTTTACACTGATCTTTATCATATTTAGTATGTATATCAAGAATGATCATACATAACTGAAAAACGTTGAATTCGCCGATTACGGCATACACAAAAGTCTGCAGCCATGTGCGTTTTCACAATTTTTTTTTAAACAGGTGAAAATTTCTAAGTGTTGGATTTTCCTATTTTACTTGATGAATTAGATGACCCGAGTTGACCTAACTAATAATAGCAAGGTGTACTTGTTCGGGGTTAACAACTGTTATCCACGGACTTTTTGTTTGTAAACACCGAAAAGAAATTAGCAGTACATTAACAATTTATTTCAAATATTTCTTTTGGCTTTAATGCATGCATATTTCAATTACATGTTTAAGTATTTTGTTGAATTATATCATTAACGGGTATGTTTTTTCTTGAATCAAAAGGGGGTCCAACCACATGGTAAAAGCCAAAGTGAGACTTGTTTATCATCTGACTTCAAGATATACCTGCCTATACCTATTTCAGAATGGTCCAGTATAGTCGATAAAAGTGCGCGGAAAATATCATCCATTTTAAAGCATGGAGCAGTTTTAAAAAGTGTTTTTTCTTTCAACATGTATTGGAAATTATCAAATTAAAAGTGCTTCCAGATGTGTATAATATTTTTACACAACCATGCAAAATCCGGTGCCGAAATATGCAATATTAAAGTCAGCAGAAGAGAATTTCCATTATCTAAAGGAAATGAAACAGACTTTAGGACAAAAACAACATCGATAGACAACACGGGGCACATCGAAATAGATGTGGGCAAACCTTGCAGTGTAACTTAGGTTTAACAGATTATAAGTCTGTTTAGACTTAGAGATAAAAATACTTCATGAAATTGATATATAACTTGAAAATGTTGATGAAATATCGTTTCATTATATCAATATTTTACGAAAGGATATGGAGTAAATGAACATGAGACCATAACACATATGTTAACTCCAACGGCAATAATTTTAATGAGCTGTATGGCCATTTCGAGAACTTATTCCTCATCAGCAGCACTAGAACCCAAACAAAAGAAACCAAAAGCTATCAAAATTATGCTTTTGGACATTCAAGACTAACTATAGTCCCATAAATTGCAAATATACTACCCTTTCCCACAAGTATTCAAAACTATTTATCTCATTTTATTCAGTTTAAAAAGCTTAAACATTAATGACATAAACAATGAAGGGATATGGAGTAAATGCTAATGAGACAAAATCATTGCAATTACATGGGAAAAACTAAGCAATGGAACAACGCTTTTATTGTTGTTCTTCATCTTGAAGTCACCATGAGGCCTTCAACAATTAGCTTTTACTCTTATCTCGAAGTAAGCTCAAGACGTTTCCTAGCACCGGTTTGAGATATCGAGCAACGCTACATCCATGTAACTTTACCCATGGATGCGGGATCGTCAACAAACATAAACTAAACTGGCAAAGTAATCTTACAATCGCTGTCATCCGTTGCCCGACAAAAGACTAATAAAAGACGATCACAACATTTAAACAACTACAGAGCACTCGTTGAGTCAATGGTAAGAGAACTTTGCATAATAAAATCATGAGATGTGGGTACAATAAACAGGTGGTCAGAATAAAAATTAGAAATAGCAAAAAATAAAAAAGCCAAAATTTGAAAGTATGATAGTGCATCCATATGAGAAATTCTCCCAAGAACCTCAAGAACAAGTGCACAGTAACTGAAATGTATATAGAGCATACATACTTCTCATACATAATAACTAAATACCGAAGTTACTGTAAATTTTGATTCTGCATATGCGCATTTCGACAACTTATGTCTCTTCAGTGCAGATAAAATCTAAACGTTTGGAAGACCATTAAGTAAAAGATGTTTAAAAACTGATAGAGAACAAAATACCAAATATGATCTAAATAGAAAGCCAAAATCAGCTAAGGACAGAGCTTTGCATGAGGGAGATACTCCTTAGTTTCAACAAAATTTACAAAAATTNGATATTGTAAGGTTCCAAATAGAACCGGCTTTCGGGTCAGCACCGAAGTACTGACTACTGGGCTGGTGAATACCCTCGGGGACTAACAGTCCACCAGCAGAGGCATCGACCCAGTGGTAACAAATAACTAAATACCGAAGTTACTGTGAATTTTGATTCTGCATATGCGCATTTCGATATACATATCATTTTCAAATACCAATATACACAACGACTCCAATATCTCACAAATAAGACCATGTCCGCGATTTTTGGGCAGTTGAATATGAAATATTCCTGCAAAATTGGGATTTTTCGGTTTTTAGTTTTTACAGGTTTTTATCATTTCACAATAAGAAAGCGAAAATATATCTCTGATGAAGTAAAAATAATGTTTATTTTGTACTTTTCAGTAGATATTGTATTATTTTAAATATGATTTCATAGAAATTATCTCTTAATTGCTTTTATAAAATATAAAGCTGGTCATTTTATATGAAGAATAAGTTTGAAATAGAGTAATATCATGTTCGAATTTACTTTCAAACTGTTATTTAATATGTTTTAATTGAAATAGCTACATAATAATCGGAATTGATCTTTTCAAAATGTCATTAAAAGTGCAGATAAAAAGATTTTGATAACAGAAATATTGAAGAATCGGAGTTGTCGGGCTTTAGAATTTAATTTATATTTGAGATAATATGAAGAGCATGTCTTTGTGTTGCAGAAATTGTCCAAAGAATAAATAGATATACAAAAATATAATTATCTTGGTTTTTACAGAAAGTCAGAGCAATTTAAACTTTTCAGTCCATCGGAAACGCTAATCATAGCACTTCTCATATTTCCTTAAAAACTAGGTATTTAGCATTATTTGTCTATAAATTTGTATCAGTATTTCCATTTTTCAGGCACGCCACTAAATAGTCTTCAAATGATGCAGACTACAATATTAAACTCTATAAACTGGGACGATGAATTTGATAGTGAAAATATTAATGATATTTACTCCACTTTTCTTGACATTTATACTCGGAATGTTAATAAATTTATTCCCACTAAAGTTGTTACCATTAGACCTGCTGATAAACCGTTTATGAATAACTCTATACGAAGGAAAATGAGACAAAGAAATAGAGTTCATTATAAGGCAAAAAGTACAAATAATACTTTGCATTGTCAAAAATATAGAGAACTTAGAAATGAGGTTACTGATATGGTAAGAAAATCCAAAGATCAATATAAATTAGAATTAACATTTGAACTTACTGATAAAAAAATTCCTCCAGGTAAATGGTGGCGAATTTCGAAATCTGTGTCTAACCTGTCAAAAAGTCATGAACCAACACCACATTTAAAGTCAAATGGACAAATATCACTTCATCCCACTGACAAAGCAGAGTTATTAAATAATCATTTTTGTAATATTTCTAGAATTGAAAATGAACCTGATTTACCAGAAAATGTGCCTGACCCCCCATTTAACATGGATGAAATATGTATTCTAGAAAGTGAGGTGCTAGATCAGATCAATGTTTTAGACACAAGTAAACCTGCTGGCCCTGATGGTGTCTCCCCAAGAATTTTAAAAGAGATTAAATTAGGCTTGATTAAGCCCCTTACACTACTCTTTAATCATTCGTTACGTTTAAGAAAGGTTCCTAATGCATGGAAAATTTCTCATGTTACACCCGTCTTTAAGGGAAAAGGTAGTCCCCATGATAGTGTTAACTATCGCCCCATTTCTTTAACGAGTATTGTCTCTAAAATCATGGAGAAAATTTTATTCAAGCATCTCTTTAACTATATGAAAGATAAAAATATACTGTCTAAATATCAATCTGGATAGTACTATAAACCAGTTACTAGAAATTTATAATATTATCATTTCAAATCTTGATGCAGGAAGAGATGTTAGGTTTATTTTCTGCGACATCTCAAAGGCTTTTGATAAGGTATGGCATAGTGGTTTAATTTATAAATAAAAAAAAATATGGTGTAAACACGAACCTTGTCCAATGGGTTTCTGATTATTTAAGTGATAGATGTCAAAAAGTTGTTCTTGATGGCTATGTATCTAGGACTCAGGTTATATCTGCTGGAGTACCTCAAGGATCTGTGCTTGGGCCTTTTCTGTTTTTAATTTACATAAATAGCATTGTTGATGACATAAGCAATAATATTAGATTTTTTGCTGACGATACATCATTATTTGCCGTAATCGATACTGATGTTGATATAGTTTCTGATTCTCTAACAAATGATTTAGGGCTTATAAATTCATGGGCTAATAAGTGGGCAGTAAATTTTAATCCATCCAAAACTGAAAGTATGACCTTCACTAGAAGAAATGTAGATTTTCCTGTTATTTATTTTGGTCCAGGGGGGATGAGATTAAACAAGTTGATAACTACTGCCATCTTGGCTTATGTTTTTAAGATAATGGAACTTGGAAGTTACATATTAACAATATTTATAAAAAAAGCTTGCTCTAGATTAGGTTTATTGAGGCAATTGAAATATTCACTAGATAGAAAATCTTTATTAACCATATATTTAGCATTTATAAGACCTATCCTAGAATATTCAGACTCTGTTTGGGATAATTGTACCCAGGAAGAATCTAAATTACTAGAAAGTGTTCATATTGAAGCTGTACGTATCATTACAGGATTGCAAAGAACAACATCATTACAAAAATAATATGCTGAACTTGGCCTGGAAAAACTATGTGATAGACGTAAAAAGCATAAATTGATATTTTTTTTTTTATAAAATATTGAATGGTTACACTCCCGAGTATGTAATAGCTCCATTTTATCCAAGAGAACATAATTATGGTTTAAGGCAGTATGGCCAAAACTTTATAATTCCCAAATGTAGGACTACTTCATATTATAAAAGTTTTGTACCTTCCACTATTAAGCTGTGGAATGAGCTCGAAAATTCTATTAAAGATGCTCCTTCCATAAACTCTTTCAAAAGTAGACTAGATTGTAAATATAAGCCTGATAAACCACCAAGACATTTTAATGATGGTATAAGACGATTCAATATTTTCCATTGTCAATTAAGAAACGAAG
>MJUU01074081.1:0-12247 GCA_002080025.1 Modiolus philippinarum
CAAAATGTCATACTTCATAGACGTGTCATTTGTATATTGCTTTTTTTTTGTGGCAACACTGTATTAAGAATAAAATACTTAAGGCGATGATGCAGGCAGATGTAATGTTAATGCAACTCTGAAAAGGATCGACACACTCTTTCTTATTTACGGTAGTCCTTTTTTTGTGGCAACACTGTTTTAAGAATAAGATGCAGGCAGATGTAATGTTGATGCAACTCTGAAAAGGATCGACACACTCTTTCTTATTTACGGTAGTCCTTTTTTTGTGGCAACACTGTTTTAAGAATAAGATGCAGGCAGATGTAATGTTAATGCAACTCTGAAAAGGATCGACACACTCTTTCTTATTTACGGTAGTCCTTTTTTTGTGGCAACAATGTTTTAAGAATAGGATGCAGGCAGATGTAATGTTAATGCAAATCTGAAAAGGATCGACACACTCTTTCTTATTTACGGTAGTCCTTTTTTTGTGGCAACACTGTTTTAAGAATAGGATGCAGGCAGATGTAATGTTAATGCAACTCTGAAAAGGATCGACACACTCTTTCTTATTTACGGTAGTCCTTTTTTTGTGGCAACACTGTTTTAAGAATAAGATGCAGGCAGATGTAATGTTAATGCAACTCTGAAAAGGATCGACACACTCTTTCTTATTTACGGTAGTCCTTTTTTTTGTGGCAACACTGTTTTAAGAATAAGTTGCAGGCAGATGTAATGTTAATGCAACTCTGAAAAGGATCGACACACTCTTTCTTATTTACGGTAGTCCTTTTTTTGTGGCAACACTGTTTAAAGAATAAGATGCAGGCAGATGTAATGTTAATGCAACTCTGAAAAGGATCGACACACTCTTTCTTATTTACGGTAGTCCTTTTTTTGTGGCAACACTGTTTTAAGAATAAGATGCAGGCAGATGTAATGTTAATGCAACTCTGAAAAGGATCGACACACTCTTTCTTATTTACGGTAGTCCTCTCAATGAAAAATTCGCTGAACTTTAAAAAAAGTTTGTCTCAAAGTATCCAAATCGGAATATCAATAGCTTTAAACGTTCTTGTTGATACATGAAAACTGGATTTCTATTTTTTATATATGATTTCACGAAAGTAGATCTGTCTTTAACTTTATATATGGTAAATAATTCAGTATGGTAGTAAATAAATAACAAAATACTGAGGTTACTGTTAATTTATCTTCTGCATATGCGCATTTCGACAACTTATGTCTCATCAGTGCAGATAAAACCAAAACATTTGGAAGTCCATTAACCGAAAAGCGTGTAAAACCTGATAGAGAACAAATAACCAAAAGGATCTAAAAAGAAAAGGCAGTTTGATTCTCATGTTTGTGTTGATCTAGTGTTTGCATTCAATGTTTTTATATTTTACGAAAGGATATGGAGTAAATGAACATGAGACCATAACACATATGTTAACTCCAGCCGCAATTAATTTTAATCAGCAGCACTAGAACCCAAACATAGGAAATCCAAGATTTAAAAAATGTTCAAAATGCCTATAACCAAACTAAATTAGATATGGCTAAGGACAAAACAACGATGGAAGGAGTAAAACCTTAGTTTAAGAATTTACATAAATTTGGATAATAGTTATTAAAAAGTGTATACATAAGATATAATTTCATGTACAGGCACACCATATCTAAGAAAAATAAAGAGCATATATCTCAAACACGGGGAATTGTTTTACCAACTCCACACTGCATTAATAGACAAACCCCTGTATTAAATATTTTACGAAAGGATATGGAGTAAATGAACATGAGACCATAACACAAATTTTAACTCCAACCGCAAATAATTTTAATGAGCTGTATGTTTTATCAGTTCGACACATTGAATTTTGAATCAATTAATCGTGTTGATTTTAACTCAAATCTGACTTTCCTCTTATCTCAAAATGAATCAGCAGCTACAGTAACAACCATACCCCTGATAAAGCAACTCATGTAAGTGGTTGACATTTTTTCCTGTGGTTTTGTACCTGCATTGTCTATTTGCCTCTTTAACATTTGCTCTTGACAATTCTGTTAAGTTATTTTGCTATTACTGCAATCTGTTACATACATGAAGAAGCAGAAACCATACTAAAGTATACACCACAAGTAGCAGCAGTAAAAGCTTACCATGTACCACTACTGACCACCAGTACCAGCTTTACCAAGAAACATATCCAAAGTAGCAGCACATACCCAGGAAGATGTCAATAACCTGTTATTTTTCTAGAAAACTCTTGAAAACGCTAAATTCTGACACGTTTAACCAATACAACAAAGTGAAGCAAAGTAAAAGCATTTAAACAATCGACAAATGGAACATCATTCGAAAAGGATGCTGTATCTGGGTAGAAATAGAATTAGATGCAATGTCTGGAGTGCCTTTGGTACCATTTCTAATCGATGAATAACAAATCAAGGTAATTACTATTTGTTCAATATGTTTGTATCATCACAATGACCATTATGACGTGATGCCACTATTTAAGCGTTTCTACCCTGTAGTTATTACTGTCATACATTTGAATCAAGAATACAATCTTATCAAGATCGTGCTTGTAAAGACATATGCTATTATTCAAGGGTTAATACAAAAGAAACAAAAACAACTGGCCCAGACTCTTAATTTCAGACGATGAACTTTCTCTTAATAATCCAAGAATTAAAGAATATTTACATCGGATCTACCCCAGTGTCATTGAAATTAAAGAGACAACCGATATACCAAATTTTGCTTCCTACCTAGACCTTTTGTTATACATTGACGAACATGAACATCTGAAATCTAGGTTTTATGACAAACGTGATGATTTTGACTTCCCAACTGTGAAATTTTCTAAGCAGCAATAAACCTACCTCCCTGGCATATGGAGTGTATATTTCACAAATAATTCGTTACTGTAGAGTTCATACAGTGACTTTGTGGAAGGAGCAAAAGCACTGTCACAAAAACTGCTGAGTCAGGGCTGTTCAGCCGTTGTTACTTTCGTCCCTTCAGAAATTCTATGGCCTTCACAACGACATTATAGATAGATATGAAATGTCGGTGTCACAAATGAAAACTGACATTTTCAGCTAGATTCACGTCTTCCCTGATTTGACATTACTGATTCTGACTTTACCCGGGATTGACCCACTGACAGTGTGACGGGTGCTGTATACAGAGCAGGACATGCTAACACTACCGGGGCACCTGATGTCAATCTTTCTGAGAGTTCACATTGTTAGTGCTTTAGTTTTTATACTTGTATTTGTAGTGTCTGTTTTTGTGTTTTTTTGTGGTTGTGTAGCGTCTTTCATCTTCTGTCTTCTGTTGTTCTTGCTTTTGCCATATGTCTGGACTTTGATTTATGTAATCTTGTTCCCTGTTCCTGTGGTATTCTAGTGCCATTGTTCACGACCTTTCAGAGGAAAATGAATAGATATTCTGTGATATTTTCCAGGTACCATTCAATTGATTTACATCAACAATACTAGCCAGAAATTCAACTCTACTACAAATGCAAGAAGTGTGCATACCGTAAATAAAAAGATGGGATATCACACTAGCTTAAACGTGCCAAGTTTTTATCAAAAAGGGCGTTGGTGCTTCCTTGCAACTCAATACAAAAGATCGGAATACCATCTTTTCACATTTCACATATGAGGGCCTAGATACCTAGTTGTGTCCCGAAGGATATCTAACTAATGAGAAATGTAAATGTATGAAGTTTATTCAAGTAACATGTGGACTTTATGAACAACAACCCAACTTCTGCGTTGCTCATAAAATAATTCAAAGGATCTGACACCATAATTGCAATCATTATGTGTGAGAAATGTCGAAAACTGAAAAAGTGTTTGGTAAAAAATCAATACAACACACACCTTTTGGTAACTAGTTCTTAACAGATAAATTAATGAATTGCCAAATGAATACCAAATCAACAATAAAAAACATAAATCAACAATACATGGCAGTATAAAAATACTCGTCGAGAAACAACATAAATGGCGAGGGCGAGACAAACAGAACATAATACAAATGCTGCAAAAATATCACTGACAGTTTCTACCCCTTAAATTGATTGATATGGTGTTTCACGTTACTTTCAGCAGTATTTCAGCTATTTCGTGACGGTCAGTTTTTAGTGGTGGAGGAAGCCGGAGAGAACCACCGACCTTGGGCAGATACAGTAGAGTTCGCTTATAACGAATTCCAGGGGACTCCCGATTTTACTTCGTTATAAGCATCGTTCGTTATAAGAGAGACCATGTAGAATTACCAACTTCCGAAAAATGGTCTTGTAATTTTTTTTTTCGATTTCTGTTTAAAGTTTTAAATGTAATGTTTGGATGTGTCAGGTGCACTCTACCATTAAAATATGCGATGATTTGCACAAAACAGAAGACAGGTAAACGATTTGCTTGTTAAACAATCTTTCTTCGTTATATCGGGTGGATTTTGAGCAATTAAAATAAAAAGCCTGATTTCGTTATAAAAAATTCGTAGTAAGCCTTCAAAAATACGTTATTTTAATAGTGTTAGGATTAGGGAATTTTAATTTACTTCGTTATAAGCCTGATTTCGTAATAAGCCTATACGTTATAAACGAACTCTACTGTAACTGACATACTTTATCACTTACGACTGTAAGTCGAGTGCAGATTTTATTGTAATGTACAAAGTGTGGCGCGAACTCACACCGCAGTGGTGATAGACTACAGTGGTTGTATAGGTGTTAGAACTACCTTAACCATTCGGCCACCCAGGTCCCTTCTACCCCTTAAGGGATGAATATACATATAAATGCCATAAATATCGTCTTCTGTACTTTTTTTCTGAAAACAGTATTCCATAGGTATATTATTCCCAAATCCGATATTATCCTTCTGAAAAGCATAAATTGAAATGGTGAGTTAGTTACAGTGTTTTCTACAGTCAATAACAGCACGTGTTTTTTTAATACATGGATGTTTTTGGCACTGATGGGCAAAACAGCAGCAGTAGAACACTGAGAAACAAGGGAAGTGATTATCTTAAAAATCAAAGTCCAAAGATATGGCAAAAAAACAAAGACAAAATAAGGACTTCGGACAGACGCAATGCGCGAAAATAAAAAGACGACATTCAGAACCAAGGCACTCATAATGTGAACTCACATGAAAACCATGAGTCAATCCAGGATTGAGTCGAAACCGGTTATGTCAAATTCCCGAAGACGTGAAATCTAGCTGGAAATGTCCCTTTAATTTGGGACACAGAGATGTCATATCTGTCAATGATCTTGTGGTGACGGTCATAGAATTTCTGAAGGGATGAAAGTAACAAACGCAGAACAAATCACTGACTTAGCAGCTTTTGGGACATTGTTTTTGCTCTTTTAAAAAATATCTCTGTATAAATACATGCTCGACAGTAACGAATCAACTGTGAAATGCACACCCCAAATGCTGGAGAGGTAGGTATATTGCTGGTTAGAAAGGGAAAGTTCACAACTATTTGGAAGTTGAAATAATCATCACTTTTGTCATATAGCTCAGAATTCAAACCTCTTCGTCAACATATATCAAAAGATCTAAGTAAGAAGCTGAAGTGGACGTATCAGTAGTCTCTTTCATTTCAAGCTCATTGGGATATATCTGACGTAAATATTCCTTGAATTTTGGATTATTAAGAGAAAGTACATCGTCTATGTAGCGGAAAGTGAAATTAAAGGACTGGGCTAAATGTTTTTGTTTGTTTCTGTGTTAACCCTTGTAAAAAAAACTTGGCCTCATACAAGAGAAGACAGAACTCAGCTAAAAGTGGTGTACAGTTACAAGTAGTTTTCATGGGGATCCAGATTGTCAATTGAAAAACGCGACCTCCACATTCGACAAAAATATTGTCTATCAAAAATTCGAACATCTTGATTACGTCATTTCTCCGTCTACTTCTTGTTTGACTCAGTGTGGTTCTTTACAGAATACGTTTTGTCTTTCCTTACTTCTAAATAAGTGCATTTGTATTCTCCAATTATAGTGCAAAAACATTGATGTGTCATATCAGAAATTACTATTTTTAGTTTATTGTGTGGCAGAGTTGTAAAAAGAGTAGAAAAATCGAAAAGTTTGTATGCTATGGCAATGGGTGAAATTGCTCGAGGACAGCTGTTCAAGGAAAGCTTTAGAATTCTTTAGAATCAAAATCTGATTGACGCCGCTCTTGGAGAAGACTCTATCACGAATTCTCGGTTTCTGAAGCTTAGCGAAACCCATGCTAAATAGCTTCTTGGGAAAGTTTTGACAAAGACCCAACATGTTCACAGTGGAATACTGTAAGAATAACTATATAGGTCTCAGCTCGTGATAAATTTGGGTCGTAGGATAAATTTTATGGTGAAATTATGTTGTCATTGCTGCTTATATGCTTATTCAAGTTCAGTTGTATTTAGATCTGAACTACAGAATAAAATTGATAACGGGAAACACCTACAATGGCCGAAAAACATAGTCACATGCCACAAGATAACAAGGTACTGCACAAGAAAAAAAAACACAATAAAAATACAAAAGACAAACGTAAACAACGATAGGAACTCGGGACAGTATTATGTATTCTGGTAAATGCATGAAATCATTATGCTAAACTCCTCACGGGAAGGGATCTTGGTGGAAGATGTATACTGGGGCAACATAATTTTATTTCTCAGTTGGTAATGGGTCTGGAGCTGGCATGTCAGTTAACTGCTTGTAGCCTTTTGTGATTTCATGTTCATGTCCGTATATTTAGGTTTTTTTTTCAGTTTCATTTTTCACAATTGACTCAGTCCTGTTTCTTACTGAATTTTACTGTTGTTACTATTGCTTTTTTTATTTATTACATTGACTGGGGGGGGGGGGGGGGAAGTTTTGGCCTAATAAAACCAGTTTATTCCCGCCGCAGCAGGTTTGCGTCTGTCCTAAGTCAGGACATTTATTAAGCCTTTGTTTGTCTTGTCTGTTTTCTACTTAGTTTACTTATGTCTATAGGAGTTTAGGGTGGTGTTTATTTCGCTGAACTTGAATACTCTTTATTAAGGCGGCCGACTCTGACCTGCCGTTTGGTGTGGGGTTTCCTCACCGTTCATTGAAGGTCTTATGGTGGCTTGGAGTTGTTATTACTCCCCTTTGGGTCGTTGTCTCTTTGACACATTCCCCTTTTTCCTTCTTTTTTATATTTATTCATCAACAAAGATTTGAAAAAAATAAATAAAATAAAACATTGACCTGAATCAAATAAATATACTGATGATGGAAAAAAGGCAAATTCATTGTTTTCACTTTGGTATTTAGCCACTTAAAGAATGACTATGTTTAACAAGTTTTCATGTTAAAAATATCTTTGACTGTCGAAGTCACAACTTCACAAATATTTTTCACAGACGCATGTTCAGTATTTTTTTTTTATTTTATTGTTACTGCTGTGTTTGTTTCTGTTATCTGTAGTTTTTGTTGTCATTATTGTTTCTGTTTGCTATCTTTGTTGTTTGTTTCCTCTGTCGACTTTGACATTTATTTCCTCTGTTGACTTTAACTTTTCGTTCCTCTGTCGACTTTGACGTTTCTTTCCTCTGTCGACTTTAACTTTTCATTCCTCTGTCGACATTGACGTTTCTTTCCTCTGTCGACTTTGACGTTTCTTTCCTCTGTCGACTTTGACGTTTCTTTCCTCTGTTGACTTAGACATGTCTTTCCTCTGTTGACTTTGACGTTTCTTTCCTCTGTTGACTTTGACGTTTCTTTCCTTTATTGACTTTGACGTTTCTTTCCTCTGTCGACTTTGACGTTTGTTTCCTCTGTTGACTTTGACATTTCTTTCCTCTGTTGACTTTGACGTTTCTTTCCTCTGTCGACTTTGACGTTTCTTTCCTTTATTGACTTTGACGTTTCTTTCCTCTGTCGACTTTGACATGTCTTTCCTCTGTTGACTTTGACGTTTCTTTCCTCTGTCGACTTTGACATTTCTTTCCTCTGTTGACTATTACTTTTCGTTCCTCTGTCGACTTTGACGTTTCTTTCCTCTGTCAACTTTGACGTTTCTTTCCTCTGTCGACTTTGATGTTTCTTTCCTCTGTCGACTTTGACGTTTCTTTCCTCTGTTGACTTTGACGTTTCTTTCCTCTGTTGACTTTGACTTTTCGTTCCTCTGTTGACTTTGATGTTTCTGTGTCTGTTGATTTTGTTCTTTCTCCTATCTGTTTTTTCTCTTTTGGCTTGGTTGTTCCTGTATCGTTGTCTTTATCGTTTCTGTACTTTTTTATTGCTGTTGTCTTATTTCATTATCAACTTTAATGTTTGTTTTTATTTTCAGCTCATTTGGCTAAAGCCAGGGTTTAGCTTTTACAATCAGTTGGCGTTCATCCGTCGAAAATTGGTAATTCATTGGTAGATTTTGTAATTATTTTCTATTGTAATTTTTTTAATCACCTTTTTTTATTTCAGTTTTTCACATTAAATTTTTACAATTTTTATGCTATAAATAATAAAAGTTTAGAAAAGTAATGTTCCAACTGGGTAGAATAATCACTGCAAAATTCTATATTCTATATTGGCACACAACATCGTCATAATACACGTCAGTCATTAAATTTACAAGAAGTACGGACTCGTACAAATCTATATTCAAACTATTTCCTGCCTTCTACGATTAAAGATTGGAATAAGCTATCATTAAATACTCGCCAAACAGAATCCTTTTCCTCTTTTAAGAAACAGGTCTTACGTAAAAATTCCAAAGTTCCTTCTTTTTATTATTCTGGTAGCAGACTTGGTCAAATTTTTCATGCACGGTTACGAATGAACTGTAGTTCTTTAAATGTACATTTACTTTTGAAAAATTTGGTTGAATCACCCAGGTGTGTTTGTGGTGAAATTGAATCGGTTCAGCATTATATTTTATATTGAAATAGATATCTTAATGCTAGACAAGATATGCTGACTTCTCTTATGAATATGAATTTGAATGTTTTAGTAGATACAAATCTTTTTATTTTTGGATCCACTGTTCTATCTGATGAACAAAACTGTGAAATTTTTAAGCTTTTTCAAAAATTCATCATCAAAAGTAAGCGTTTCAATTCTTGAGTCACTGGATATCTCATACAAATTTCTTTATTTTTCACATTATCTATTCCTTGATATCTTTCTATCTAAACCCCTTTTTATATTTAAATAATATAGTTTCTTAGCATATAAGAATATTCTGAGCATGTAACTTATTATATGAATATACTATATATGAATATACTATGTCTTTTTAATATGGAGACAGATTTATAAAAGCATTGTTATGCTTGTTTCTGAATCCTATTTGTTGTTATAATATGTATGTGTATAATATTTGTATGTTACTTAACTAATAAATATGTTTAAACCAAAATTCTATACTTTTACGCCTTATTGAATGCACCGATGCAACTTAGACCTTTTTTTATGAGGGGGTCAGTATCCTTGATTTATAATTCAATACTGAACAGGGTAAATATTGTAATTGTGAGTGTTGACGCTTTTTAAAAAATGAATCTGTATCTACGATATGCGTTTCAGATTAAACAATTAGTGTTTCAACAATAAAAAAGCATATTGCATAACACATTACTCTAGACCAATAATTTATTCATATTACGGATAAGGCATTGAGTAAGTTCTCTTGAATTACATATATAAGCGATTAATACAACCTTTGTGATTTCTTAATGGGTATTCCTCCTGTAAAACGTCACAATTCATTAATGATGACAAAAATTAAATGAAAACTTTAAAACAGAATTGCGACACAACGGCAGCAGAATACCAAATGAACAAGAGCTGTTGATTATAACAAAAATCAAAAGTCCAAAAACATAGCAAGAAAGAAAACACAAAAAACAGACAAAACAAAGACACGAGACAGCCACAAGGCACGAAATGCGCATATACAATTTTAATTCACAGTAACTTCGGTATTTATTCATTTATTACCACTGCGTCGATGCCACTGCTGGTGGACTGTTAGTCCCCGAGGGTTTTCACCAGCCCAGTAGTCAGTACTTCGGTGCTGACCCGAAAGCCGATTCTATTTGGAACCTCACAATATCTAAATTTTTGTAAATTTTGTTGAAAACTAAGGAGTATCTCCCTCATGCAAAGCTCTGTCCTTAGCTGATTTTGGCTTTACATTTAGATCATATTGACTATTTGCTCTCTATCAGTTTTTAAACATCTTTGGGATAATGGTCTTCCAAACGTTTAGATTTTATCTGCACTGAAGAGACATAAGTTGTCGAAATGCGCATATGCAGAATTTAAATTCACAGTAACTTCGGTATTTATTCATTAAAGACACGACATTCAGAACTAAGGCACTTATAGTGTGAACGTCCATGAAAACCGTTTGTATCAGGTGCTCCGGAAGGGTAATCATGTCCTGCTTCGCTACCGGCACTCGTCACATTTTCAGTGAGTCAATGCAGGATTAAGTCAAAACCGATAATGTCAAATCCATGAAGTCATGAAATCTAGCTGAAAATACCCGTTTTCATTTGGGCATCTACAGGTCATATCTTTCAATGATTCCATGATGACGGCCAGATAATTTCTGAAGAGATGAAAGTTACAAAGGCTGAACAAATCTCTGGCTAAGCGGCTTTTGTGACAGTGGTTTTGCTCTATTAAAAATCACTGTATAAACTACACGCTGAACAGTAACGAATCGACTGTAAAGGCTGGATTCGTAGGTATATTGCTACTATGAAAGGGAAAGTTCACAATTGAGAAGTCAAAATCATCACTTGTGTCACATATAGCTAAGATTTCAAACGTCAATCTTCGTCAATGTATAATAAATATATCTAAGTACGAAGCTTGGGTAGGTGTATCAGTAGTCTGATGCATTTCTAGCTCATGTGGAATAGATCTGGAGTAAATATTCTTTGAATTTCGGATTATTAAGAGAAAGTTCATCGTCTATGTAGCGGAAGCTGAAATTAAAGGACTGTTCTAAATATTTGGGTTTTTTTTGTGTTAGCAATTGTAAAACATGGCCTCATACGAGTAAAAGAAAGGCTTAGCTGAAAATTGATCAGTAAGTCCTATTGGAATCCCGATTGTCTAGCCTCCAAATCGACAAAAATATTGTCTATCAAAAATTCTAAAATCTTGACTACGTCATTCTCAGTAGAGCAGCAACCTAAAATTTCAAATTTAATCAGCCACCCTGACACACGGCTAAATTTTACCTAATATTGAAGGAAATGATATGACGCTTTGGTTTTGACTGGTCGTAAACGTGAAATATGGTGCAAATGTTTAGAATCTAAGGTCAAAGGTCAAATTTTCAAAATTTACTTTTTTTTTGTATATTTCAAACGTTTCAAAGCATATCTCAAAATGTTCTTAAATGATTGCTTTTATTATCATTGATTATGTCTCTCGGGTGTTTTATGATAGAAAAAAAGTAAAAATCAAGAACAATAACCCCTTCGCAATGTGAATTACGTACCTTTTCTCAAATAACTAAATACCGAAGTTACTATGAATTTGGATTCTGCATATGCGCATTTCGACAACTTATGTCTCTTCAGTGCAGATAAAATCTAAACGTTTGGAAGACCATAAAGTCAAAGATGTTTAGAAACTGATAGAGAACAAATTACCAAATATGATCTAAATAGAAAGCCAAAATCAGCTAAGGACAGAGCTTTGGACGAGGGAGATACTCCTTAGTTTCAACAAAACTTACAAAAAAATTAGATATTGTAAGGTTTCAAATAGAATCGGCTTTCGAGTCAGCACCGAAGTACTGACTACTGGGCTGGTGAATATCCTCGGGGACTAACAGTCCACCAGCAGAGGCATCGACCCAGTGGTAACAAATAACTAAATACCGAAGTTACTGTGAATTTGGATGCATATGCACATGTTGACAACTTATGTTTCTTCAGTGCAGATAAAATCTAAACTTTTGGAAGACCATAAAGTCAAAGATGTTTAACAACTGATAGAGAACAAAATACCGAATATGATCTAAATAGAAAGCCAAAATCAGCTAGGGACAGAGCTTTGCATGAAGGAGATACTCCTTAGTTTCAACAAAATTTACAAAAATTAGATATTGTAAGGTTTCAAATAGAATCGGCTTTCGGGTCAGCATCGAAGTACTGACAACGGGCTGGTTAATACCCTCGGGGACTAACAGTCCACCAGCAGAGGCATCGACCCAGTGGTAGCAAATAACTAAATACCGAAG
>MJUU01074082.1:0-12312 GCA_002080025.1 Modiolus philippinarum
TTCAAAAACGTTTTTGAAAACCTGCGGCTTTTTGCCATATCAACTACTCCTGTTTGCAATGACCCTTGGGCAAAGTGATAGGAACAATCTAGCTTTATGTGAATTATTTTGTGTATATCTGTTTATTTTTGGAAAACGGAAAACTGACGTGTTACATTTTATTACATTTTTTTGGTTTACAATTGACTTAACTCATAATCATAGATTTATGATAAAACTTGCTAATAATACTTATTATAATAGTGATTTGAATAGTTGTAAAAATCAATTATACAAACCGAGATTACTTTCAGATACCATGCTTTCCTTTTGATTGTTTTACAGATTCTCCTTATACTCTCTGGTATTGAAACGAATCCAGGTCCATTAGATGATGACTCAGATTTAAGTAGTTCCATTTCAGAAGACACTAGTCTTGATAATTTAAGTTTGAAAGAAATGTTTTCAACATCTATATCATTTTTACATTTAAATCCCCAAAATTGACTTGATAACTGCTGAGTATATATGTAACGGGGTTTCTGGGCTCTAAATAAACANTAAGTCCAGCTAAGGTTCATCCTTTAATACAGTAGTAGAAAAACCCTATAAAATATAACAATTATAACAATATAAATAAAATTGGCACATAGTATTAATTCTCATCATTGGCATGATGCAATATTAAACTATAAAAATATGTCAACAATATATCAGTAAACATTGTGTTCTATGTTTATATAATATGTTGAATAAATAAATAAATACAGTTACTGTTCTATTTGTTTACAATTGTGTTGTTCTTTAAATAAACTCCATATCACATTCAATATTGCATAACCATGTGTATCGCCCATAATACATATATATATCGTGTACTGTATAACAATCCCATGTTAATGAAACAAGGGAAGCAACTCCCATATGCATGTACTCCATTTAAAACCAATCTTATATAATAAATGCATATGTGATAATTATAACACCATGTTAATTACACATTAAACATAATCAACCTATTAAATATACAATTTATAATTAAATCTAACATATGAAGCAATACACCTACCCTTTTATGGAAAGGGGTGAACACTGTATATGTTCTTCAGAACATCACTACACCAGTACACCAATAAGACAGACATCAGTTACATCAACATAATTAATAAATGCCAATCTGGTTTCAGTATTCACTGCATCAAAGTGCCATAAAAATAGTGTTAATACAGGTCCTGTAAACAAAATAACAATAATAAATACTGGACCTATTTATAAAGTTCACACAGATAAAAATAATGTAAACAAACATTTATTTCTCTAACCGGGCTGTCAAGATTCTAAAAATATAACATGTGCGCAATCATGCGTGACTGATTGTGAACCTGTCTGCTATGCGTATCGACGAAATCGATAATCAAACTGACCATCAATATTTACAATAAAATCAGTACACAAAATGACAATTAAGCAATCGCAATAATTCTCATGTGTCACATTTACTACCTTCATGATATACAATGACTTGACAATAATTACAAATACAAAAATCTCACATTCGCTAAATGCGTAATATGATATTACCAGCCCGGTCGACATGTTTACTTCGAGGGCTACAAAAATGTAAAACACTTTCACTCGTCTCATTCATTCACATTTTCACACAAGAAGTGAATATATAGAACTTACATTGTATCCTAAATAAGGTAGACCCACTGGATTCATTACTGGCTGACAAATATCAAAGAATCTCACTTAAATTACATTAATATACAATCTGACATTTTCCATCGCTCTTGCCCTAAATCATACATGGCGGGTATCTGTCGACTGACCAATAACAACCAAGAATTAAGGAAATAAAAACCAATCAGAAGAAAGATAGCAAAGACGTGTAGAAAAGTAGAGGTCAAAAGATGAACTGGATAGAAGAGAGGTCCTGTGCAGGGAAACTCAACGCTAATACAACATTTGTACAAACATCGCTCATTCTCAAACTAGAAATATTAAAATATTACGTATAAATAATTATCATGAAATAAATGTACAATATAATCATCTACCTTAAAAACACCCTGTCACATTCCCCCCCCTGCTTCTTAAATGACGTCCTCGTCATTTACTTGGGAGAAGGACGGACACAATGACCTGTTAATAAAGAAAATGAATATGTATAATTATTTGCCGCCTGTAATAAGCTGTAATAGTGCTGTTGTGACATTCACATCATAAGCTTTTAACGTTCCAGCACCAATTGCTGACTGCAAATAGTCGGCCCTTTTCTCCCATTCCGACCTTTGGACGACCTGTGATCGGACATACTCCTTCAGGTATGCCGGTTCCCGTCGTGTCCTGCCAGACCTCCGAGGCAGTTGTTCCTCATCATCACTTTCATCAAGATCCTGTTCTTCTGCAAAAACGGTTTGTTCAGCAACAGCATCTTCGATAGTATCAGGATCTGATGCTCCTGTATCCTCCACCATAGGAAGAGCGTCCTCCTCACCATCAGACTCCTGTGATCCAGCAACAGATGTATGATCGTCATCAACACTGTCCTGGATCTGCGTATTATCACTGTGTATGGAAGCAGATTCAACATCTGATGGGATGCTGGATTCCATATCTCCCCGGGGCATGTACATGTAAACTTCGGATTCCTCAGACTCTGCTATACTGGTGTCGGCATCTGTGGAGACATCAATAGCAGGTCCAGGTTTTCTAGTTCTCGGAACTGGTCTGGGTTTTACAGTCGGTTGTTGTTTCTTCCTTGGTTTAGGTACTGGAGGGTTATCAGGTGTTAGTCTACTCGGTACATGTCCAATTGGAAGGAGTAGATTCCTGTGTAGAGTCCTCTTGCGACCATCTCCAGTTTCTCGCTGCACTTCGTAAACTGGTATATCTGGATTTGGTTGTTTCAGTACAACATATGGAACTTCCTCCCATTTGTCGGCGAGCTTGTGTTTTCCATCATGTACCAATATCTTCACAAGGACTCTATCACCAGTTTGAAGAATAGCACCACGTACTTTGGTGTCGTATCCTGCCTTCTGTTTCTTCTGTGAAGCTTGAGCTGCTGCACTAGCCAATTCATAAGAGTTTCTCAACCGGTCTCTAAGCTTCTCTACATATTTGGTCAAAGACTGCTTCTTGGAGTTGATGTCAATACCAAATGCAAGGTCCACAGGTAAGCGTGGCTCACGACCAAACATGAGGAAAAATGGTGTCACTCCAGTGGTTTCATGCTTCTAGCAGTTGTAAGCATGCACAACACTACCCACATGACTCTTCAAGTCAGCCTTTTGGTCTGGCTTTAGGGTGCCAAGCATACCAAGCAGAGTTGAAGCGCTCGCATTGGCCATTTCCCATGGGATGGTAAGGCGTTGTTCTACTTTGCTCCATTCCCGTGATGCGACAAAGTTCCTTGATGATGTTACTCTGGAAATTTGCGAATGGTCCGAATGGATTCGTTTAGGTAATCCATAGTGCAGGATAAAGTTGTTGTACAATGCTTCAGCTGTAGTTCTTGCTAGCTGATTCCGTGTAGGAACTGCAATGGAGTACTTCGTAAAGTGATCCGTGATGACCAATAAGTGCTCAAATCCTCCTTTCGACCGTTCCAAAGACAAAAAGTCCATGCAGACTAATTCCAATGGTTGAGTAGTCCGAACGCTGACTAAAGGTGCTCTACCAACTGGAGTCTTCCTTTGTAGGCATCTATTGCAGTTCTGTATCCACTCCTCAACATCTCTAGTCATCCCATGCCAGAAGAACCTATCTCTAACAAGTGACACTGTTCTTTCTCTGCCTGGGTGTCCCATCTGGTTATGGAGTGAGTCCAGAACTGTCGGTATGAGGGATGTTGGCAAAACAATCTGTTTTCTTTCATCACCATTTATCTTGACATCACGAAATAATACTTCGTCTGTAAGATGTAACTTGTCAAAGTTCCTCAGCATTGCAGAATGTTGTGGTGTCTTAGGTATCTGTTTCTTTGTTGGTTTAGTCTTGTCCTTGACATGTTCGTTCCAAATACGTATCCTGTGACTGAGCCTCTATAACGTTGATGGTTCTTATGATCTCTGTTGATTCTGGTTCGTCCACTACATCAACTGACATTGAAAGACTTTCAACAAATGGTACTTGGACAGCTTGACAGGTAGCTTTCACTGATTCGGTGGGAATCGTAGTTTCCTGTAAGTTGTCTGGTACAATGCCTGGTAGCCTAGACAATCCATCAGCATCGGCGTTTGTGGAGCCTGGTCGGTATTTGATATCAAAATCAAATGATGCCAAAGCTGCAATCCAGCGATGACCTGTAGCGTCAAGCTTTGCTGATGTAAGTACGTATGTCAGTGGATTATTGTCAGTGATGACTGTGAAATGGCCTCCTTGCAAATAATCCGCAAACTTCTCTGTTACGGCCCACTTGAGTGCCAAAAACTCTAACTTGTGGACTGGGTAGTTGCGTTCTGATCGACTAAGGCCTCTGCTAGCATAGACGATGACTTGTTTCCTGTCGCTTTGTGTCTGGTACAAAACAGCACCAAGTCCAGTACTACTAGCATCTGTGTGTATCTCAAAGGGAAGGCTCAAGTCCGGATATCCGAGTACGGGTGGATTAGCCAGTTTCTCCTTCAGTAGATCAAATGCTGACTGCTCTTCTGTTCCCCATTTCCATGTGCCTGGTGTTGTTGGCTTCTTTCTTTTCCCTTTCTTTATCGGAGCTGGCATCAGGTTGTTGAGTGGACGAGCTATCTTGGAGAAATCTTTGATGAACTTCCGATAGTACCCGGCGAAGCCTAAGAATTGGCGAACCGCTTCTGGCGAAGTTGGTGTTGGCCAGTTGGTGACTTTCTCAATCTTGGCTGGGTCAGGTTCTATTCCTTTCTCCGAGACTATGTGTGCAACATACTTCACACGCTTCATAAATAAAGAACACTTTCCAGGTGATAATTTAAATCCGGCCTCTCTTAATCATTGGAAAACTCGATTAAGATGCTCAAGATGTTCCTCATAGGTTCTGGAAAAAATGATGACATCATCCAGATAAATCAAGCAAATGGACATGTTCAGGTCTCCTAATATGTCCTCCATTAAACGTTGATACGTGGCTGGGCTGTTGGATAAACCGAATGGCATGCGGTTGAATTCGTAGAATCCAAGCGGTCCTACTGTGAAGGCAGTGCGCTCTTTATGTGATTCCTCAATCTCGATCTGGTGATAACCAGCCTTCATGTCGATGACACTGAAATATTTGTTTCCACCAAGGGAGTCCAGCAGTTCATCGATGCGAGGAAGTGCATAGGAGTCCTTGATTGTCCTCTGGTTCAGTTGTCTGAGGTCTATGCACATGCGCAGCTTGCCGTCCTTTTTCCTGCATAACACAACATTCCATGCCCAAGGAGAGTATGACTTTCGAATAACTCCTGCTGTTAAGAGTTGTTGCAGATGGTTCTTAACTTCCTGTATCATGGAGGGTGGTATTCTCCGATGACGTTGTTTAAATGGGACATCATCCATCAGTGGTATACGGTGTTTGACGGTACTGATATATCCGATGTCAGTGTCACTTGTTGAGAATATGTCGCTGAAATCTTGTAGGAATGACTTGACTTCTCGTTCTTGCGATTTGTCGAGCAAGGATGAAGATATCTTTATATCATCAATGAAGTTGCATTGCTGTTTAGTATCAGGAGTCTGTGGTACATCCATGATGTTAACTGGCTGCAGCTCGCACAGTACTGCTTTTGGATCAATAACCACTGTTCTAGTTGTGACGTTGCTGATTTGAACAGGCAAAGATCTCATCTGTTGATAATGGTAGCTGATGACTGTTGATGTTATATCTAAGTCATCTGGTATTGCAGCTGAAGATGTTGGCTGAAGCATTGTACAAACAGGTGGATGTTCAAGTTCTTTGGCCAAATATCCTTGTACTGTTATCGAACTATTTGGTTTGATGATAACTTTCTTTGACTCAGCGCTTCGTACAATAGCCAGTCTGTTATTATTCTTTAGTAGTTCCCTTTCTCTTCTCTTAATAACATACAACAAAAAGCTAGATACAAAGGTGTGTGAAGGTTTGCTGTCTGTAGAAATCTTGGACCATGTCGCTCCTTAGTTGAAGACATAAGTTCGGATAAAATGTTGGTTCCAAGTAGAACAGGTACTGTTGAGTGGTATTTACTTGAAGGTATGACTAGGAAGAGTGTAGTAATAGGCTCAACTGGAACTCCATCAACATGCACCTCTGCCTTAACATAGCCTAGATATGGCAACAGCACACTCAATTTCTATGAAGTGGTCAAGTGGTTGAATTGGTGTCTCACTCAAGTATCTGTCATAGAAATCTTTACTGACTGTTGAGACTGTGGTCTGAAAGATTTCTAATTGTTTGAAATGCCGTGTGAACACCACACACACTCACACACACCATCATTTGATTTTTTACGTATTCTCTTTCTTTACGTTTATATAATTGTATTATACCTATCTTGTATTTTTGTATGCATGCTCTATCTACATTATTGTATTAAATTGTATTTTGGAGAAGACTTCATAAGTTGGATAAACTTGTGTCTTATCCTTTTTGTATTTAATTGCAAATAAAATATGTTCAAACAAATACTGTGGATCCTGTATCCAACAGAGACTCAGTTCTGATGCCATTCAGATAGATTGATGACTCGGTGGCTTTTCCAACCAAGTTAGTTTGACTATCATTCCCTCTGATGCTGTTCAGTTGTTTCCGGGATATACCATAGGCGTCCTTAGTTGACGCTTTGTGCTGTAAAACTTGTCCTCGTTTGGCATGGTCAAGTCGTACAGAGCATCCAACTGCTATATGCCCTAGTTGACCGCATCTCCAACATCGTATCGGTGGTTTATGCTGGTATGAATCAGACACCTGTTGTATCTCCATTTGTTCCTCAATGATATCAAGTTTTGCTGACACCTGTTGTATCTCCTTCTTGATTTTGCTTTTTCTCTCTTTCGGTACGGGCTTTTGTTGACTGACATCATCCTTTCTTTGATCAACCTCCTGTTCTATCTTTCGGATGGCAACCAATAGGTTATTAAATGAGCTGGTAGAATCATAATGGTATCTGCCAATGTTCTTTATCTTTGTCGATTTAAGTCCATGGTAAAAGACTGATCTTAGTGATTCATCTCCTACATTCAAGTGCATGACTCCTTTCGATGATGCGTTGTTTAACAAAGCTTCAAGTCGCAATCCCCAATGTGTAACATCCTCATGCGGCTGTTGTTTGGCCGAGAAAAATTCAGCTAACACATCTTCTTGTTGTTGGACATCACCATATATATCATCCATCTTGTTGATTATGTCATTGATGCTTATTGATGTTCCTAGTCGCATAATTCTCATCATTGGCATGATGCAATATTAAACTATAAAAATATGTCAACAATATATCAGTAAACATTGTGTTCTATGTTTATATAATATGTTGAATAAATAAATAAATAAAGTTCTATTTGTTTACAGTTGTGTTGTTCTTTAAATAAACTCCATATCACATTCAATATTGCATAACCATGTGTATCGCCCATAATACATATATATATCGTGTACTGTATAACAATCCCATGTTAATGAAACAAGGGAAGCAACTCCCATATGCATGTACTCCATATAAAACCAATCTTATATAATAAATGCATATGTGATAATTATAACACCATGTTAATTACACATTAAACATAATCAACCTATTAAATATACAATTTATAATTAAATCTAACATATGAAGCAATACACCTACCCTTTTATGGAAAGGGGTGAACACTGTATATGTTCTTCAGAACATCACTACACCAGTACATCAATAAGACAGACATCAGTTACATCAACATAATTAATAAATGCCAATCTGGTTTCAGTATTCACTGCATCAAAGTGCCATAAAAATAGTGTTAATACAGGTCCTGTAAACAAAATAACAATAATAAATACTGGACCTATTTATAAAGTTCACACAGATAAAAATAATGTAAACAAACATTTATTTCTAACCGGGCTGTCAAGATTCTAAAAATATAACATGTGCGCAATCATGCGTGACTGATTGTGAACCTGTCTGCTATGCGTATCGACAAAATCGATAATCAAACTGACCATCAATATTTACAATAAAATCAGTACACAAAATGACAATTAAGCAATCGCAATAATTCTCATGTGTCACATTTACTACCTTCATGATATACAATGACTTGACAATAATTACAAATACAAAAATCTCACATTCGCTAAATGCGTAATATGATATTACCAGCCCGGTCGACATGTTTACTTCGAGGGCTACAAAAATGTAAAACACTTTCACTCGTCTCATTCATTCACATTTTCACACAAGAAGTGAATATATAGAACTTACATTGTATCCTAAATAAGGTAGACCCACTGGATTCATTACTGGCTGACAAATATCAAAGAATCTCACTTAAATTACATTAATATACAATCTGACATTTTCCATCGCTCTTGCCCTAAATCATACATGGCGGGTATCTGTCGACTGACCAATAACAACCAAGAATTAAGGAAATATAAACCAATCAGAAGAAAGATAGCAAAGACGTGTAGAAAAGTAGAGGTCAAAAGATGAACTGGATAGAAGAGAGGTCCTGTGCAGGGAAACTCAACGCTAATACAACATTTGTACAAACATCGCTCATTCTCAAACTAGAAATATTAAAATATTACGTATAAATAATTATCATGAAATAAATGTACAATATAATCATCTACCTTAAAAACACCCTGTCACATATATATATAGTGACTTTGATATTTTGTCATTTACTGAGACATGGCTCAACACAAATCACTCGGACGAGTCTATAGATCTACCTAACTATCATAAGCCTTTCAGAAATGACAGGAAAAGTGACAAAATGGGGGGAGGGGTCATTGTTTATATTCGGGATATTATATATGCAAAAAGAAGAACAGATTTGGAAACAGCTAATGTTGAAGTAGTATGGGTCGAACTTAAGATTAACAAAAAAATGGTTTTGTATGGTACTTTTTATGTTCCACCACATAGTAATTCAGGTGTTTGGAATAGTATAGACGATTCTATAGAATTAGCTGTAAATGATGTACATTGTGATAACATAATCATAACGGGTGATTTTAATGACAGTCAATTGAATAATAACTCTAAAATACAAAATATATGTATGAAATATAGCTTACAGCAACTTGTTGAAGATCCAACTAATTTTACTGAACATTCGTCATCGTTAATTGATTTGATTATAACCAATAACCCTTTATTTGTACCGTATTCTTGTGTAGGACCCCCACTTATGGATCAAACACGTTACCACTGTCCAATTATTGGATTTATTAACGCTCTAAAACCTGTTCTTAATAGTTTGGATTTATAATAATGGACACTTTGACGAATACCGGCAATTACTAGCGGACACAGATTGGGACATTTTATTTAATACGGACGACATAGATAAAATTGCAAACGATATTTCTGATCGTATAATACATGCGGCTAAATTAACGATACCGAATAGAATTGTAACTATAAGGAAAGCTGATCCGGTTTGGCTGACAAACGAGCTCAGAAAATTAATACGTAAAAAATCGAATACATTCGAAAGCTAAGCGTTATAACAGAGTAACCGACTGGAACAAATTTAGAAAAATTCGCAATACTGTAATATCACACGTAAGGAAAGCTCGAGATTCTTATATATCAAATCTCGTGAACAGCCTTGCTTTTGATAACTGTTCATCCTGGTCTTGGTGGAAAACTTGTAATAAGATTTCAGGTATTAAACCTACCCATTCAGGGACCCCCCCCCCCTTTATTGATCAACGATGACCTTATATCAGACGATAAAGATAAAGCTACCCTTTTTAAGGATTTTTTCGTTTTACAAACGGAATTAGACGATTCTCACGCAACACTCCCACAACTTGTTGTACCTGATTATTGCCTTTCTGACATATACCTAAATGAAAGTGAGATTGAAGATGTGTTAAAAATTCTTAACACAAGTAAGGCTTCTGGCCCTGAACAAATTAATCCTCGTCTGCTAAAAGAAGCTGCTTTTCAATTGAAGGCTCCGCTTTGCAAATTATTTAATTTATCCTTGTCCTCTTCAACTTTTCCGAAAGAATGGAAGAAGGCAAATGTTAGCCCGGTTTTTAAAAGTAATAATCCAAGTGAAGTGAAAAATTACAGACCTATTTCATTGCTGAGTATTTTGTCGAAGTGCTTGGAACGTTGCGTATATAAACACGTTCATAATTTTTTATTAGAAAATAACGTTGTCACTGCTAACCAGTCTGGTTTTATGAAAGGTGATTCCGCAATCAATCAATTAATTAGTATTTCGAATGACATTGGAAAAGCTTTAGATAGTGGAAAAGAAATACGTGTCGTGTTCTGTGATATCAGCAAAGCTTTCGTTCGTGTATGGGATAAAGGTCTTCTGTTTAAACTTCAGCAATACGGTATTTCGGGAAATTTACTAAACTGGTTCAAAAGCTATTTATCTGGGAGGTTTCAAAGGGTTGTGTTAAATGGAAGTAATTCTGAGTGGAGATCAATTAACGCTGGAGTTCCACAAGGCTCTATTCTGGAACCCCTTCTATTTGTCTTATTTATTAATGACATTGTGTCTGACAAAGATGCTGGTATAAAGTTGTTCGCTGACGACACAAGTATTTACATTACAGTTGATACTCCAGACAGTGCTGCTGAAATTCTAAACCGGGATCTCGATAAAATTCATCGTTGGTCGAACACATGGCTTGTAAAGTTTAATCCACAAAAAACTGAAACAATGACCATATCTCGGAAAAATGTTAAACCTGTGCATCCGCCGCTGACCATGAACGATCATCATCTTCAAGAAGTTGCATGTCACAATCATCTTGGTATTCATTTTGCAAATAATGGCTTATGGCATGACCACATTAATCATATAATAAAAAAGGCATATAATAGGGTTAATTTGTTGCGAAGATTGAGATTTGTCTTAGATAGATTCACGTTAGAAAAAATGTATTTCTCTTTTGTGCGACCGATTCTTGAGTATGGTGATGTTGTGTGGGATAATCATACTCAAGTTTTGGTTGATAAAATTGAAAATGTTCAAGTAGAGGCCATGAGAATCATAACGGGAGGGACAAAACTAACATCAGTTCAAAAGCTCTATGATGAAACGGGATGGGATAAACTTTCTGATAGAAGAGAAACGCATAGATTGGTTTTATTATATAAAATTATAAATAAACTTACACCTTCATTTCTTTATAACTTGCTACCAAATACAGTTGCCTTCGTGCATGGCCATTTCACACGTCAGGCAAATAATATCTCGGAAATCCGAACAAAAACAAATTTTTACTCAAATTACTTTTTTCCTATGTCAATTAGATTATGGAACAAACTTCCGAAAGAAGTGCGAGAAAGTAAATCTTTAAATATATTCAAACATAAGTTAATTAGTAAACGTGAATGTCCGAGGTATTTTTACATAGGCACTATAATGGGACAAATACTACACACCAGATTGCGTTTGAACTGTAGTTCATTAAACGAACATTTATTCACGCGGAATTTAGTGGATTCTCCTAATTGTACATGTGGTCAAGTCGAGTCGTCATCTCATTTTTTGCTCTATTGCCCGAAATATTCTCGTTTACGAAATGAAACTATTAGTACAATTGATTGTCACGAACCCATAAACATAGACCTTTTATTATTTGGATCTGAGGGTTTAAATTTAGAAACAAACATAAATATTTTTCTTACAGTTCAAAAGTATATTTTAAAAAGTAAGAGGTTTATAAATACATAACTTGTATTTTCCTCTGCATTTCTTCTTTTCTCATGTTTGTGTATTTCTAAATGATTTTATGTATATGTGTTTATCAATATAACCTTTGTGTAGCAGTATATACTTAAGATGTCTGTCAGTTATAATTGGAGACAGATTAGTATAAGCTTTAATAAGCTTGTTTCTGAATCCAGTAGCTTATTTGTCTATATGTATATTTAAGTATGTTTATCTGAATAAGTATGTTTAAACTAATCATTGACTTGTCAGTTGAAACACCATTTAGAAGTTCAATGTTTTTGCTATCAGCAAGAAGGCCAAATTTAATACTAGATGTTTCTTGCGTTTTTAAGAAATATTCTTTGAATATATCAATTCATGGCCTTTCCCATATCAGCACTTTCAGCAGATTATCATTCCGAGACCTCCATCAGCCCTAGCCGTCAAAATAATTTTTTTTTCCAGATAGGGATCCAACTTTGTAGCGAATATCATCGAATT
>MJUU01074083.1:16407-32587 GCA_002080025.1 Modiolus philippinarum
TCCCTTCAGAAATTCTATGGCCGTCACCACGACATCATAGATAGATATGAAATGTCAGTGTCACAAATAAAAACTGACATTTTCAGCTAGATTCAAGTCTTCCCGGATTTGACATTACCGGTTTTGACTTTACCCTGGATTGACCCACTGACAGTGTGCTGTATACAGACCAGGACATGCTTACCCTTCCGGAGCACCTGATGTCACTCTTGTTTATTGAAAGTTCACACTGTTAGTGCTTTAGTTTTTTGTGTTGTATATGTAATGTTCGTGTGTTTTGTGGGCATGTGGTGTCTTTGGTGTTCCGTCCTCTGGTGTTCTTGCTTTTGCCTTGGCTCTGGACTTTGATTTGTGTAATCGTGTGCTTTGTTCCTTCGGTATTCTACTGCCGTTGTTTTGACATAAATGGTACACAGATTGTTCGGGCACCCCCCCCCCCTTTCAGTTTTTATGGGAGGAAAAAAAATACAAATATACCGAAGTTGCATGATCAGCAGTAAATTTCGTTATGCTGTACACGTGTTTCAAGGAGTAACCTCTCATCAGCACCATTAGAATCAATAGGAAGTTTTTATTTTACAGATCATTTGGGCATATATTGCAGCTGTGCCTTTTGGTATTGATTTTGAAATTGGTCCAAGTAATTTGCCGAAAAATATACGTTGTTGATTTTAGTCGTTTTTGCGATTTTTTAATAGAGAGTACACGGTTTGTCCGGCCAAGATCTACAGTTCTTATGATAGGAAGTTTTTATTTTGCAGGTCATTTGTACATGATAATTTTATTACAGATGTGCCTTATAGTATTAATTTTGATTTTGGTGTGCTTTTCCGAAAAATTTACATTGTTGAACTTGGTCATTTTTTAAAGAACTTGACATAGAGGGTACAGAATTTGTCCGGGCAAATTATTATGCTATGAAGTTCTTGTTTTGCAGATTATTTTTACAAATGTTGAAGATGTGCTTTTTAGTATTGATTTTGATGTATTTTTCATGTAGTGAAAAATGTACATTGTTGAACTTTGTGGGTTTTTTGAGATTTTGACATTAAGGGTAAACAGTCAAAATATGTTTTAAGGGGGCATCATATGTGTCTTCCAGACACAAACATCATTACTGGGAAACCACTTTTAAATTTGTACCTTGCATGGGTGTATGCCTTCCTCTAGTTCATAACAAAATATTACGCTTTGTGATATTAGTGTATAGTCAATTGTTTATTCAAGGGAATGTCGCTGTTTTTACCCGGACTGGTATGTTCAGTGTGCCGTGGTTTGTAGTCGAAAATGCTCTTCGACAGTACTAGTGCAATTTTTCAATTCTTGACGCTCTGTTTCTGTTTATGTTCGACAAAACGATCCACCAATTTTCAATAAGTCTTAAGCTTGCAAACATAGATCGTCTCACATTGTCTACAACAAAACGCATATACAACATTTTCAGAAGTGCAGATCAAACCATTTTTCCACTGAGTCTACTACTTCACCAGTTTCCCAGGTGGAAAGACAAGTCAGACAGCAAGATCGCTTACAACTGCAAGTACCCTTGTAGTTACAGGGAGTACCAGGAAAAGTAATCGTAAAAAAGCCTTTTTTCTGTTTCCTTTCTGATAGAAATTCTTTTGACATCTTTGTAATGAGGATGGTATGTCATCATCAACGGGAACTCTATGGTTGGCATTTCTCACCCTCTTCTCCATAGCCTCAGATCTGGTCACTCCCGGCAAACTGAGGTCATAGCTCTATCCAAAACTTTGCTTGACAAAAATAGGTTTTATTTTGTTATTTTGAGTCCTGAAATTCTGGTCGCCATTTGATATGCTGTGAAGTCACAAGAATAGCGATTTTAGAGTTGACATCTTCGCATGACTTTTGATGACACGACTGGTAATTTCGGAAACGCATTAATGGAAATTTGCTAAAACTTAATCGTACAATCAATGTTTAGAAAAGAAAACTATAATGGGTAATATTGAACAGGTATTTGATGGTGCACATAGTCAATGAAAGACTTGAGTTCATCTCCACTGTAGGAGGCCATCTCAAAGGTGGCACTCGGTTGGAAGGTTCGGAGTGTTCTGAACTAATGGAACACTCGGAAGTGACAATGAAACAGAACGGAACAGGTTCCATCTCCCCCCCCCCCCAAAAAAAAAANNNNAAAAAAAAGTGGTGCAGACAGAATTCAATATGGCGACCAAAAGAATATTTTGAGAGACAATAAACGATTTTAACAGTTTTTGCAGGAAAAATTTGCTGGACTTTTGCAAATGATGCAAACTAACAACATTTACGTGGCAGACGAATTTTTTTCAGAGGTTTGAGCATTGAATTCCTACCCCAATTGCCTTTGAATTGACAAAAGTAGTCTTTCGAGAAATTATTGATCAACAACTGGTGTTGTAATTATTTTCATAAACTGTCTTATTCAATTTATGACACCGAAAAAAAAGATTAATAGTCAAGTAAAATTGAAAAAAATATAAATAGTTTTGACAAAATTATTCTTGTATGCTCCTTTTCATTCGATTGGTCGCTGGAACTGGAACTGAAAGAACATGTGTAGAACTGCCCAACACCGTGCAGCTAAAGTAATCATAAATGTATCCTTGTAAAAGTCCAAGATATATCCTATATATACTGAGAACATATACCTCATGGTGACCAACCAATAGACTGGTTAAGATAGAACCAATTTTGGTTCCCATTTTCTGTAAAACTGGAAAGTGTTTCGATTCAGGACTAGTCCATCGAGTCAATACAGACGATGTATGTTTTTTATATATATGGATTAGATCGTCGGTGTTTTAGAGCTGACACATAAATTCACTGTAATGGATGCTGGTTAAGAAGGCAGCGACATCCGTAATTAATAGACTGAATGAATACAGCATTTTCTAATTAGAAAAAAATCAAGAATAGATATATCTATATAGAGATGTAACTTATCCTCAATGCATGTTGATAGATTCCCGACAATTGGATGCTGAAACCATCGGTTTATCAAATGTATTTTATGAAGCACGTTCTTGGTTGAGACACGTCCAATTTGTAAGTTCCTTCTTTTCTATGAAAGCCAGCGTGTAAAGACATCGATTTTCTTGTTTTCTTTTGTATTATACTGGATGTAAGTCTTTTGTAGAATTGTGGGTCCAAAATTTGAAAATTCAGTCCAGCGACATACCATTGAAAGCCTCAGACGACAACGGTGCCTAGTTTTTCTGCAGCTTTGATAGCCTATATCAAAGCTGCAGAAAAACTAGGCACCGTTGTTTTTTTGGAATCCCGGTGGACCGATACTTTTCGTTTAGCTGTCCAACTGAGTATATTTCTAGTTTTCTTCATGAGGCTTTTTATTCCAAATGTAGAGAATCTATTTTCATACTCAAATGGCACTGCTGCAAGCTCTAAAAATGACCGATTTTTCAGTCAGAAAATGCTGAATTCAGATATTTCACATATACATGGAACTACCCTCTACACCAGCCTCTCTAACAGTTAAGCCATGGTAGCTCTAAAACACCTTTAGACATATGACCAAATCAATATGCAGTATATAGGCGTAGACATCGTCCCTAGACTCGCTGAACTAGTCCGGACCCTAAACACTTTCAAATTTTGGTAAGGAATATTGTACTAAGTCGGGTGGTGTTGAGATAGAGATCAACATGAGTCTAGCTTTACCTGTCATTTTGTACGTTTTCTTGAGGAAAAATTATCTGACCTTTCTGAGATTCGTTGATGATTACTTTTGGGTGTCCGCCAACAGTGAAGATGAGTCTGTTTTGACTATGTTTCCTGTCACCATCCAGCCATTAAATACACTTTCAATTTAATTAATACCCAACATAGTCTCATTTTCTTGTCATTTATTGCACAATTGAGGGGGAAATTTCTACTTAAATGTTTTAACTACAGAAGACCATGGTTACCTATCTTATCAGTCATGTCATTTTAAGTCTTGAAAGGAGTCACAATTCTTGCGACTTGACTATGCCGTATTTTAGGGACCATCAGGATTTCGGGCATCAATGTAATGCAATTGTATATCTGATATCAGTTTTTTTGTAAAAAGAGGCATCTCTGAAAAGTTTTAGATCGTCCATTTTCCCGAGTGAGAAGGAAACGTGGCGAGAAATACAGTCGTTGAAACTGTAATTTCTCTTTCAATCGTCAATTTTCTATCCCCCATTTTTAATTCCAAAGTGTGCAAATGCAAACTGGCCCGAGGAGACCATGGAAATGGCTATAGAACACTGGTTTTGTTGAACTAGACCGATATCGATTTCACTTAATACCAGACTAAAATCTGGGAGCTTAATTGTGATATCACAATAATTGTTGAACATCTTAGGGGGGTCTGCCCTCCCAATTTCCAGATTTTTTCGACCTTTTTCCCAATTCCCACATTTGTTGGCCCATTTTTGCCAAATCCCACAATATTTTGGCTATTCCAATTTCCCACATTTTGAAGCACTAATAACATAAACAATTTACCCACATGTTCCCATCTTCCATCATAGGAAATATCCCTACAAAAGGACCTAAATTCAGTGCACCACAAAACATCAACTGGTAACAAAATTTTAAACATCTTATGGATGCTGCAGAGGACTATTACAGAAAAAAGATTTAGCGTGAATAAGATGAAACCTTGATTTTCCTCTTGATTGGGTTATGGTTGTGAGGTCTTTGATTCCGAAACGAACCAATCGGCTACAAAGGTCAAAGAGAACTAAATCAACATCAATTTTCAAAAATGCTGATGTTGCCAGATATTTGTCCTCAATTCATGATGAATATAACGATATTCCTGCAGATAAGGCCCAATAATAACATCATTTTTATCTGTAAAAAATAGTTATAGCGAAAAAAATTGGAATTGGTGATTCACAGGGCAATCCATCCTACATAGCTACTACGCTCTCTAAGGAGGAGATATTACAGTCATAAATTTGTTTTGCTTTCCTTTGGGATTTCTGCCAAGGATGAAGACAATAATCTCCACCCTTTGCACTGAATAATACCTAAACAAACAATGGTACACCACCAGATCTGCGAAATATTCTACAAAATCTATTTCTAAGCTGTTAACATCCATCTTGACAGTAAAAGAGGGCCTTCTAATACATTTTGATACTTGCTTTTTAAGAAAGCGGTACGGACGAAATATGAATGTTGAAAAACTGAAGATGTACTTGACATCTTGAACTCTAGGTCATTTTTACACTGTAACAGCTTTTAAACTTTTGACTTCTCTGCACTTATATACTGCCGTTTCTCATGAACAACTGAAATCTCGGCTGAAAGATTTAATTTATAGATGTTTCTCCTATAAGAACGATGAACAGAGATATAACTACATTATTATAGGTAGAGAACAAGCATACGTTGTAAAATACGACAACAAATTTGAGAGAATAAATATACAGAGTTTGTAATGCACAATATATTTGTAAGTTTGGAGGACTTGTTTTAAACAGACTAAAGAAATTCCAATGGGCATAAACTGTGCTTCTTTTTCAGCTGATATGTTTCTCCACCGAACAAAGGCTGAACAAATTGAAGGGGGTTTTCAAACTGAAGGTAAAAAATAAGCCCAATCATTTTATTTAGCCTCTGTTATAAAGAAAATACTTTGTCAATAAACAACCCTAGCTTTGGTGATTTCCCTTAACTTATCTAACCAAAAGAGCTCAAAATTAAAGATAACACAACACTTTTACATCGGCCTTATTCCTGGACCATCATCTGGAAATTGACAACAAATGTAGGCATAAAACTAGGCTGTATCACAAACGCGATTACTTCCCTTTTCCAATAGTCAACTTCCCCTTTCTTTGTAGCAACATTCAAACAGCACCAGTATATGAAGGCTATTTCTGAAAACCTATTCGGTACTCAAGGGCATGTGGTCCATACAGTAACTTCCTTGATAGAGCCTGGTCGTTCACAAATAGGTTACTTAAACAAGGATATATGTTACCAATAACTTGAAGTCATTAATGCACAAGTTTTATGGTCGACATAACAATCTTCTGGATCACTAGGGGATATTTATTATCAAGAGACTACAATGCATCATTCTTGTAAATTATGGTTGAATTTGCTTAAGTAAGTTTTCAGAGGAAATAATTAAAATATGATTTTCTCATATGCTAAAATGTTAAATTAATATTCCATGCTGGCATCATTCCAGTACGTCAAGTGTACTTCAAATGTTTCAAAGCAGCTGATAAAATGATGTTTGTCTCATTTCATGTAAGGTTAAACTATGTTCCTCGCTTGCAGTCATCTTTTTAGTGGCTCACAGAGAAATGATTTTTTTTTGTAAAAGACCATCCATACGTTATTCCTGTTAAGTTTGGTTGATTTTGCTTCAATCTGTGGTATAAGAGAAGATGATTAAAATGTGATTTTCTGTTAGGGTCTAGTGTTAAGATATTTATTTCTCTGGCGGCCAAGTATTTTTTATCGAAAATAAAAAAGCATACTTCGTGATGGACCTTCCATATATTTTTCAAGTACAGTTTGGTCAGATTCGATATAATGTGTTTCTGTTTGGTCCAACTTTGATTCCCTCTTATGCAGGGTATCATCAAAGGAATAGTGTGGCCTAGTTTGGTTCCAATTGACTAACTAGTTGCAAAGAAGATCTTTGAATGTGTTTTTATATAGGATTCAATGTTAAACTATGATTACTGTTGGCAACGTTTCGTTCCAATTGGCCCAGCAGTTTTAGAGGAGAACTTGGAATGTGTTTTCCCATAGGGCCTAATGTTAAAACTGCTAGTATGTTCCACGATGGCGCCCAGTCTGGATATAGCGCGGACGTTAAAAACACCTTTTTTGCAAGGGACCACCCAAGTACTATTATGGCCAAGTTTGGTTCCCATTGGCTCAGCAAATTCACAGGAGAAGATCTTTAAAAGTGTTTTCGCATAGGGTCCAATGTTGAAATTATGTTCCCCGCTGGCGGTCATCTTGGATATAGCGAGGACCTAAAAACGAAAATTTGCAGCGGACCATCTAAGTCATCTAAAGACTATTGTGGCAAAGTTTGGTTTCAATAGGCCCAAAAGTTTCAGAGACGAAAATTTTTGAATGAAAAGTTTGGACGGACAGATGAAAAGTAATGCAAAAACTCACTCTGACTATAGCCAGCTGAGCTTATGATGTTTTCAAACCGGGTCAAATGTTTAACTATGCTATGCACTGGCAGCCATATTTAATGACGTACACGAGTACATTTTGTATCTTTGCTGCCATGTTTGTTTCAAATTTATGTCAGTAATATGATAAAACGTAAAATGCACAACTAAACGTGGTGCTTGCTACATCATTAAGTTCTGCTGAGCAGTATCAGAGGAGTTGAGCAGAAAAACCTTGTGATATATTATTGACTGACAAGCATGACAGGAAGTTGGTGATACATGATTAACCTTATCAATGGTCATTATCAATTCAAGATAAACAAGAGGAATGAGTCACATTTACATGACTATTTTGGTTAATGTCACTGCTCATTCAAGTCAATGATAGTGAATAAAAATGTGACCTAGCAAAATAGGGAGTAGACTCTTAATATGAAGGAAGTCTTCCACCGTTACCTGCTAACAGATGATTCGGAAAGATTTATCATGGGGTCAATAGACTCATGTTCATTGTCCATCATTGTCATCATTGCTGTCTTTGTAAAGATACTCTCTATGCATTTCTTCATGTCCTCTCTGTGAGAATAATTTAATTTCCTGCAGTTAAATCTCTCTCTATCTACGAATTGGTGTCTGGAAAAGCTTAACAGAAACTAGAAGATTTCACAACCCAAATGATAAGAACCCAAAGGAACAAACATTAGGTTGATCTTGTGATAAAAGACCTTTAAAAAAGCGACAACTTCTGATTTTTTAACCATTATTTATTTTTTTAAGGTAGTTGATTTTCCCATTTCCCACATTTTTGTGTTTTCCTACTTCCCAATTTTTTTTCATCATTTTTCCCATTTCCCAAAATTTTTGACCCGTTTTTCCCATTTCCCAAAACCGTGTCACCCCCTCATCTTAGAACTCCAAACCGTGACCCGGAGTTGGAAAAAAGAATGAATGAATGAATGAATGAATGAATGAATGAGTGAGTTAATGAATGAGTGAGTGAATGAATGAGTGAGTGAATGAATGAATGAGAAACCATGATTTGTGGATAATCCAAGTTAGTTATATACATATATGGTCAAAGGGCAGAAAATTAATTAGCATAATAAACTTCGTATGGTGCAACACCACTAATTCCGTTTCCCATTGCCTCCCATGTTAAATTGCACATGTTTCTGCATTCATAGACTTTTTATCTGAAGTTTAAAACAAATGACACATTTTGGGGTATTGGGTTTTATTTGTATGTTTATTATTCTATAGGGAAACGGGATAGAGAAAGGGAGTTTGGGTACCAATAAACCGGTTTAACCCTACCACTAGCTCTTAGTCCGATGCCAGTACCAAGTCCGGCTATCTCGAGTTTCTATCGTTGTCTATGTTTGTCTTTTGTCAATTTTCTTGTGTAGAAATCTGGAATATGTGGCATGTCATTGTAGTTATTGGCCACTGTGGGTGTTTCCTGTTATCTTTCCTACATTAACATGTCTCATCTGAAAGACACATCTTTCGGTAAACCATAATAAAAAATCAACCGACCTCAAGGATGTAGTAAAGTGAAATTAAATAAATCTACGATTTTAAATTGATACCAGAAATTGAAAGAGCTTTGGTAAAGGAATACAATCATCCAAAAATATTGATAGGTTATGGACCTTCTTTTCCAAGATATTTCACATTTTAAAAATTGGCCGGAAAAGCTCTCTTTGACTATTACCTTAGTATAACAAGGAAACATTGCTGATTTCCTTCACATGGAAGGAAAATCTACAAAGTGAAATTTTGCTAACTGGCCTTATATGACCTACTGAAGACGTTGATGACTAGAAAATTGGGTATAATGGGGGAAATATATTACATAGTAATAATGGGTAAAATTCGAGAAATCCGAATGGTATTTAGGAATTTCAAAAACCTCACCCTACTACATATTCAACTGTTATATAAGAAAAAGACTGGTTCCCGGTAGGTCACAACCTAGGTATATGTACCTCTTGTCCGTATTTTCACGAAATCGTAAAAATTTAGGCTGAAAAGAATCTATATTAAGTGCATTTCAATTAAATTAATAAACACTAGTCAACATTTCAACCAATGACACTGTTAAGGTGTCTCAGTGGTATTATTCCAACATTTTTGTTTAATTCTTGTTCATTTAGGTGTCATATATTTAGAAATTTAACAAATAGTTATATAAAATATAACAAAATAGTTATATAAAATATAAAGAAAAGTCCTAAGTATTAGAAATTGTTGTTCGTTATCCCTTCTACAACATTTTCGTTAAATAAGTTGAACTTAAACACATGGGATTTAGATCTGATGCTGGAGTTACAAAATGCAGAAATTACGCAAGGGAGATAATTTGATAAGATATCACCGAAGAAGTTACCGTTTCTCAGTTTACCTCTCTTATTTCAATAGTGATCCCTAATTTTTATTTTTTTTTTTATATAAAAACGATATAATGATTTAAAAACATGCAAAGTATGAACAAAATCTATGCTGACAGATTTTTAAAGTTATCCCCCTCATAGTAATAGTCATTTTCCTTACCATGTCTTTGTAAAATCCTGAGATTTTCAATTTCAGTTTTTGCGCTTAAATGTACTGTGACCCCCAAATTTTATTTTATATTTTGAAAAATAAAACAATTATGTTTCTACATAGAAAATTTCAAAAAATTCTATAATAAGAAATTAATACCCTGCAGACACCTTAACACTTCCTTGGAACTCTTTCATCTCAAATTTGGACTATATTCGAATTAGTTGTTTTACACCTATAACAGAAAAATCCCCCAATGCTCTTCTGTGTGTATATTTTCCATCTTTTTGGTACGTAAACAAGAAAAGTCCGCCACAACTTTATTTTTTGCAAAAGACTATTAATAAAATTTGCAGACAAATTTGCAAACAGTGCTTCAGTGCTTTTGCACTTAGATTTAGAAAAATCTGACTGCTGTGTATATGGAAAATTAGATTATCTTCCCTCTATTTTGGTTCACGGAGATAATCGACAAATGATTCACAAATGCTTCCAATTCAACTGCACAGTACTTTCAGAACTTTTATCATTGATTAGTCATATGATTGTCATGTGACAAAAACAACGGAAATCAATATTGCGTACTATCTCATGTGAGAAGAACATTCCTCTAAACAACTTTTATGTAAAGTGGAAATTAAGTGTAAAAATGCACCGACTTTGTGTGTTTGCAACCTTCATCTTGTACAATGTTGTATTTTCAACTGCAGTGAATAACTTCACAAAACCTGAACAAATTCACATTTCATTTGGTGGTACGTTTTAGTGTAATTTGACTTTCAGATATAATTATTGTAAATAATCATATTTGTATATAATTATGAGTGTAATTCACACAATATCTAGCAGGGGTGTAGAGAGGAAAACGAAAGTATGGATGTGGGGATAATTGCAGAGGCTAGTTGGGGGGGGGGGTTGTATTTGATTTGTAAATAATATATTATAGGGAATAATGCATGGCAAAATCCGTATCAAATGCGGTATCATCCCGATCCAATATCAGCCCGGGGGCCTATGGCCCGAGGGATGATACAGCATGTGATACGGATTTTGCCATGTATTATACAGTTTATCATATATTTAAACAGAGGACTACTTAATCCCAAAAATACTGTCAAAAATTGGCAAGAGAAAATGCATTTTCAAAATGGATGGAAAGGACTGGAGGTGGTTGGAATAAAATCTACCATGTAAAGGAAAAAAGGTTTGCTAGATTTTTTTTAACTGATCCTCACAAAAAAATTTCATCCCCAAACANTTTTAACCCCCCCTATTTTTTTACCCCCCCCCAAATTTTTTAACCCCCAACATTTTTTTTATCCCTCAATTTTTTAAAAAAAAAGTCAAATTGAAAAAAAAATTTTGGAAAAAGGGTATGATACAGGGCTAGCCATGGGATAAAGGGTGTGTGATAAGGGTAAGCCATGCGATAAAGGGTATGCGATAAGTGAAGTTATACCAGCTAAAATCTCCATGCAGCTTGTCGAAGACTTCATTTATTTATCACATTATAAATTACCTGATGAACACTCATAGTAGCAGAGACATATAAAACAAGAGATCCGCAACTCGACAAATTCACATCATATGACATGCATGGTCATTGAGATTTGGAGAAAACTTACACTTCACAAAATACATTGATCGCTAGTATATTGATAATATATAAAAAAAAATCATAATAAAACTTTCTATACTGCACCAACCATGCAAAATACTGTCCAGTTTTCATAACTATAGAGTTGTAAGCAAGGAAATAAAAGAGGAGTCTAGAAAGGTAACAAGGCACACCAGGATCTTTGTGGTTTACAAAAAAAAAATGTAACTCATGAAACTTCCTCACAAAGTCTCCACTTTATTAGCAGATATATCTTGTTGTTAATCTATAGTTTTATTTCAAATTTTCCATACAACACCATACAACTTTTAAGGAAAACAATTAAGCAATGACAGTATATTATTTGAATACCCGAGGGCGTCAATCGTAGATTTGACGGTCAAAATGCAGTTTACAGGCGACGCGTAGCGGAGCCTGTAAACGAATATTTTTACAAATATAATAGTAATTATATTTTATTGCCCTTTTACTATGACATGTACATTTCACAAGATTTTATGTGTTTTATCTTGATTAATGACTCTTATATGTTCTGCAATTGAACAACACCTGCAACATTGTGTTATAATTGTTGTACTTTGTTTGTGTTAATTTTCAGTTGACCCTACCAAGATGGTTGTAACGTGGAGTACCATGAATGTTACCCAGAATGCTACCTGTGTTTATGGTATTACAACATTAAATATGGTTGCCAAGGGTTACACTAAAAAGTTTGTAGATGGTGGACCTGAGAAGCACTTTCAGTTTATCCACAGAGTACAGCTGAGCAATTTGAAACCAGGAATACAGTATAGTTAGTAAACCTACTTAATGTGTTGTATATTATCATTAGTGATTGAGGAATCAATCTTGCCAGGTTTGGGGACATTTATAATTTATTTCATTTTACAAAATTTTGGAAGTGTGAAAGTAGGTGTGAAGCTAACCACAATAAGATTATGAAGATATACTATCCTTCACAAGTCAAAACTTCACTTGTATCACAAACAGTCAGATAATGATATCTTGACTAAACTTATCTGTAAATAATTACTACAATGTCATATATACAGGCGGGGAAGTGGTTGAAAAAGAACAATAGAAATTGAGCTCTCGTTTAAATGAGGTAGAAATGTTACTTTTTGGATTGTTTACCATAGATGCATAATTATAAAAGTTATTTCCAATAAAAAAAATAACAATATTTTTCATTCCTATATTTTGAATTTATATGAAAACAATGTAGATTGCCACAGGTGAACGTATAAAATGTAGATGCACATACATTGCACAAATCGGGATAAAAGATCAATTTAGTGTTTGTCTTTCAAAGTGGATCCCCAAAAAGGCCATCTTTAGATTCAGTTGACCAAAATTTGCATACGGATTGCCAATATCCTTGTTAATTCATATGCAAACTTATATCCGCCCATTGTAGCGTTTCTCCAGAAAAAAAGTTCAAACACTGTCAAATTTTTATTTCCTTTGCATTCTTTCTGAGGTTTCTTTCAGGAATCAACTTTGTATAAAAACGAAACTGTTAACAAATCATCCTAAAAGAATACCAGATGGTAAACACCCTTATATAACACTTCAAATATTAATTAACATGTGTCCGAAAATCTTGAAATTTAACAAAGTGAAAATACTAAAAGTAATACATTCTCCTTCAATTGCCCCATATATTTATTTCACAGTGAGTAGAAATCACTTGCGAGCTAAAAATATAATGAAAAGTCCATTTTCTCCCTGCTCAAAAACTTGAAAAAAGTGGATCCTGAAAAAGGCCATATGCAGAAATCAATTTCACATGGTGTATGCGATGCACAATTATATGTTTAATAATGATTCTAAATTTTGTTTCCGCCCATGAGGGGGGGCTAGAATTTTTTCTTTATTATCATACAGTTTTGACTATCAGATAGAGTTGGTTTTAAAACAAAATTTATAAATTGATCAACGACAATTGTATATTTCTCATATATCTGTTCTATACAGGGATTGTTGCAGCATAAGATACATAGTATGTGAAATGTGAAAAACAGCGCCAATGTTAGAAATTTGAAAATTTTTTTTTACCATGGCTGTGTCATTACACATCTCGTTTATTTGAGGAGATGACAGGTAAACAAATTTATAGGGGAGACAATTTTTGTGAACTACTTCCCAACCTGTATATGTCTTACATCATTACAAATTTTCTAGTTAACTTTAGCAGTATTAAAATACTGATAGTAACCGTGGCAATATCGAAGGAGAAAATGTTAGAACATAAAATCTTGATTGTCTGCCGGAGAACATATTTTAAGCCCAGTTTGTATAAAAAAATGATGAGAATGTAAAACCTAATTAAGGTGGTATGGGGGTCTAAATTCTGCCAGATAGAATTTTTATGCCCCGCCACGAAGTGGAAGGGGCATATAGATTTACCCTTGTCCGTACGTACGTACGTCCGTCCGTCCGTCCCGATGTTAAGTTTTGCGTTTAGGTCCATATATTGGCAACCTCTTGTAGTATTTTGATAATATTACATCACTACATGCACCTTGATTAGTACTACCAGATTCATCAACAATTAGGGACCCATGACCTTTATTTTACGCTTGAGTGACTTTTGTTAAATTTTGCGTTAAAGTCCATTTCTCAACAACTACACATTATACCAATATGATGTTTCATCAATTTAATTGCCTTGATGAGTACTACCCAAAACATTGACAGTTAGGTAGCTTTGACCTATATTTTACGCTTGAGTGACTTTTGTTAAATATTGCGTTTAGGTCCATTTCTCAACAACTACACATTATACCAATGTGATGTTTCATCAAATTAATTGCCTTTATGAGTACGATCCAAAACATTGACCTTTAGGTAGCTTTGACCTATATTTTATGCATGAGTGACTTTTGTTAAATTTTGTGTTAAGGCCCATTTCTCACCAACTACTCATTATACAAATATGATGCTTCATCAAATTAATCGTCTTGATGAGTACTACACAAAACATTGACAGTTAGGTAGCTTTGACCTATATTTTAGGCTTGAATGACTTTTGTTAAATTTTGCGTTAAGGTCCATTTCTCAGCAACTACACATTATACCAATATGATGTTTCCTCAAATTAATTGTCTTGATGAGTACTACCAAAAATATTGACAGTTAGGTACATGTAGCTTTGACCTATATTTTACGCATGAGTGACCTTTGTTAAATTTTGCATTTAAGTCTGTTTGTCATCAACTTAACATAATATCACAATGTTGTGGCATCAGAATAAATCAACTTGATGAGTACTATTCAAATCGAGGCCAATTTAGTGTCTTTGACCTACATTTTACGCTTGAGTGACTTGGTAAATTCTGTGTTTTACATACTTTTTTTAACAACTACACAACATATTATGATGTTTCATGAAATTACTTATCTTTTTGAGAACTACCCAATTTTTGGACAATTTGTTGACTTTGACTTCCATTTTATGCTTGATTGACTTTGTTAAATTTTTGCATTAGGCCTATAATTAAAGAATAATTTTATAAACTGACCAATATTTAATGTTTAAAAGACTTTAGCATGGTGTTACTTTCTATTATTCAACAAATGTTTATTGAACAATCATCTGTAATGATACTTCCTGATGATTCAGTTACCGGGAACTAATTTTTATGCCTGATTGACTTACATTATCTGTTATCATAAATTTGTCGGTGGGGCATCCGTGTCTTATAGACACATTTTCATGATTTACACTTTGTTGTTAGAGCACACAAATAATTAAATGAAAATTTGGAGTCACCAGCTATATATGAATGAAATATGTCATGTAAAAATCAGCTATATTGGCTGAAATAATCTAGGAAATTAGCAAATTCTCACAAAATTTTGATTTATTTTAGCTACATCAGATAGAGTTTTTTAAAATTTGGAAAATTATTAGCTATTATACTGTTCTTTAGTTTCCATGAAAAAAATTTGGGGGTGGGGCATGAACTAATTTTTGAATATATCGCAAAAACTGATTTTTTCCTATTGTTTCTATATAAATTATCTCCCCTTAGTTGAACAGGAGTTTGCTGAAAAGGCTCAATATTCTGCATGGTTACACAATTAAAGTGGCACATTTGATCAAATTTAACCATGATAAGACATTGAAAAAGGCTTTTGCAATATTCCCACAGTAAAGTCCAATTTTTGTCACATGTGCAAGAATTCTTGCGCATCTGTGGCGAAAAATGGAATTTACTAAGGGAAGTACGCAAAATGATTTTTATGCCCCCGTGAAACGAAGTTTCGGGGGCATATAGTTTTTGGTCTGTTTGTCTGTTTGTCCACAAAAAACTTTAACATTGGGTATATCTTTTTAATGGTAAATGATAGGGCTGTCATATTTTGCATGTGTATTCCTTGTGGCAAGACCTTTCAAACGATACCAAAATTTTGGACCTCGTGACCTTGACCTTGACATGTGATGGACTTTTTGAAAAAAATAATAAACTTTAACATTGGGTATATCTTTTGAATGGTAAGTGATATGGCTTTCATATTTTGCATGTGCATTCCTTGTGGCAAGACCTTTTAATTGGAACAAGAATAGTTGACCTTGTGACCTTGACCTTGGCCTGTGAACAACTGCATAAAAACTTTAACATTGAGTATATCTTTTGAATGGTAAATGATAGGGCTGTCATTATTTGCATGTGTATTCCTTGTGGTAAGACCTTTCAAACGATACCAAAATTTTTGACCTGGTGGCCTTGACCTTGACATGTGATGGACTTTTTGAAAAAAATAATAAACTTTAACATTGGGTATATCTTTTGAATGGTAAGTGATATGGCTTTCATATTTTGCATGTGCATTCCTTGTGGCAAGACCTTTTAATTGG
>MJUU01074083.1:33402-47064 GCA_002080025.1 Modiolus philippinarum
TTACTTCTACCCGGGGGCATAAGTGTTTCACAAAACACATCTTGTTGATGTCTCATAATACTTAAATGTGCTGAAAAATGCCATGTTTATTGGGTAACTCTGTAGAATATTTAACTTTTTCAGCAAGCAAAGATTTAATTAAAGGGAGATAATTTGTATAGAAATAATAAGGAAAAATAAGTTTTTCGCCATTTACTCAAAAATTAGTTCGGTGACCCCCAAATTTTGTTCATGCAAATTGAAGGCTAGTATATTAGCTAATATTTACCAAATTTGAAAAAATTCTATCTGATATAACTAAAATAAATCAAAATTTTGTTAAATTTAGCTAATTTTCCGTAATATTTCAACCAAAATAGCCCAATTTTTACATAACAGATTTCATTCTTGTATGGCCTGTGAATCCCAATTTTTATTTTATTTTTTGAATGCTCTAATAGCTATTAAAGTGTAAATCATGAAAATATCAGAAAATTCTGTCTGACAGTTTTTAAACTCCTGTACCACCTTAAATGCAAAATCAGGTAAACAATGCTTAATTGAAACACAGAAACAGTTTTCTTGCTTTAAAATTCTTATTATCATTTCAGTGTACCAGTGTGGAAATGGTGTTATAATGAGTGACATACTGAAGTTTGTATCCATGAAGGATGGCTCAGATTGGAGTCCAAGGATTGCATTGTTTGGAGATCTGGGTTTAGTTAACCCACAGTCTATTCCTAGATTAATGAATGATTCAAAACAAGGAATGTATGATGCAATTTTCCATGTTGGTAAGTGTTAAGCACATGATAAAATAATTCCTTTGAAAGTGGATCCAATAAACATTTAAGTTTACATCCCAGTACATTTTTCAGTTACTGTACATGGTAGGATCATCTTGCATTGCATGTGCATGCACCTTAAGTGTTAGGTGAGCATTCATGCAGGTGATAGAACTATTCCACTTAGACCTATTTTTTCAGGATGATGTACTTGTACAGTTTTCATCTGAGTTCATACAAAGTACAATGTAGGATCATTTTACCTTGCATGTGTATTCATTTATGATAGTAGGTCAGCATAATTGCAAGATCATGTCACATTGACCCATATTTTCTGCATGACTGACTTTTCATCAAGTTTACATTGATGAGCATAGTTCATTTTTGAAGCCTCATGGTGACTTCAAGACAAAGAACAACAATGAAAGCATTGTTCCATTGCTTGGTTTTGTCATATATTTGTAGAGATTTTGTTTCATGTGCATTTACTCCATATCCCTTCATTGCTTACTATTCTAACAAGTTCTAATTCAGTTACTGTTCAAGGCAGGATCATCTTACCTTGCAGTTGCATGCACCTTTGTTGGTAGGTCAGCATCCAGAATGAAATTATAAGGTCACATTGACATACATTGACCTACATTTTCACTTGATCAACTTACATTTAACCTTTTTGTCTATAGTTCATACCTCAGTTACTGTAGAATGCATGATCATCATATATATACCTTACATGTGCATTCAGTTGAAGTGGAGGTCAGCAGCCAAGCAGAATCAGGTCTAATTTTTCCAAATTTTCATCATAACCAACTCTCAATTAATTTTATTTCTGAGTTCATATTTCAGTTAATGTGCATGGTAGAATCATCTTACATGCACCATGCATGTACATGCACCTGTGGTGGTAGGTCAGCATTCAGACAAAATTACATCACATTGACCTACATTTTCTCATGATGGACTTTATTTAACTTTTTCATGTGGATCTCATATCTCAGCTACCATACATGGTAGAACCATCTAACTTTGCATGTACATGTATCTTGCATAAACAATGATGATAGGTCTGAAATTATTGATTATATTATTCCACATATTGACTGATATTCAAGTTTATGTCTGAGTTCATATCTCAGTTAATGAAATTTTTTAAAACGTGAAATAGGATCAATTCTCCTTTTTTTTATTTTAGGTGATTTTGGATATGACTTGGATTCTGTGAGTATTTCATTGTATAGTTAATTGTATAAAACACAAGATCAATAGCTTTCTTATCTTATTGCTTCAAAATACATGTATATTTCTGGAAATTATAAACACTTTCCATACTTTTTCAACTGAAGGCTTTATAGCATGATTTTAAAAATGTATGTAAAATTAATAAATTTCAAAATGAATACTGAAGCAATAACTAAATATCCTAAATCCAAAAAAGATAACATACAGACAGGGAACGTAAATGACATAGACAAAACAAACAGAACATAATACAAATGCCACAAAAATAAAGCACTAACAGTGTAGAAGTGTAATATTATGAAGAACTTTCAAACATCAAATTCATTGATACTTGAAAGTCTAGTTTTACCAAGTGGTAAATAGTCACTTATGTTTAGGGACCAAACAGGGAATGTAAGTTACCTGTAAATTGTACTGTAATTGTGTTAGAGATAATAAGAGTCAACCTTATTGCATTTTTTGATGTAAAATATTGTTGATCAAATTTTGTAACAGTTCTTTTGTTATAGTTCAAAGAAGTTGAGATTATAATAACAGTGTTGTGACAAGTTAATTTAATGTCATTAATTACAGAATGATGGACATGTTGGAGACCAATTTTTAAATTTGATGCAGCCGATTGCAGCACAGGTACCCTACATGACTTGTCCAGGAAATCATGAAAATAAATAGTAAGGATATCATTATTATTACCATTTTTTGTTACATGTATTTCTTTTGGGATACATTCATTTATCATTTAACTATTACTGTGGTATTAAAACATGCCAAAACAGCCTTTTAAAGGATTTCAAGGAACATCGTAGGATAAAGGACTTTTCTTAAATCACGTTGACATTTTCAATCAAGTACACTCTTTGAACACATATATCTTGTTTAATGATTTTCCTGCAATGTCATAGAAAATGAAAGTCTCTTTGCAATTTGTCACAAATATTTAAATCTAGAAATTTAAATAGAAACAACACTATGGGCGGCAAAAGGGGCAAAAAAGAAGTAAAAATGAAGGGAACTCAAAAATAAAAACAAACAACATTGATTGAAAAATTAACAGGAAAAAAACCCAAATCAACAGACTAGAAATTAAAACTAACGGACATCAAAACAAAATCAACATACATGAATATAAAATCAACAGACCTCAATGAAAAATTAACAGACAAGAATTTAGAATTAACGTGTGACGTTACATCTTGAGAGGCTCTTATTGGGGGTACCGTGCACTGGAATACGATAAATAAGATGTGGTTTCATGCCAAATGAAAAATTAGAAATTGGCCTGCACAATTCATTTTGCATGAAACACGGCAATATTGGAAATAAAAAAAAACATTAAACAATCTGCACGAAATTAACTTAATACTCTCTGATGCTCAGTGTGCTGAGGTCATCAGTATCATGCAAAGCTCTATTTATTCTATATTGCCATACATAGTAAATATTGTTGAATAGAGAATACATGAACTTGGTGCTTGAGTGTTTGCTGAATAGAGTCCAGAGATTCAAATAAAAAACAGAAAGAGATATTTTGAAGTGCAAACAAATCATTTCATTAATGAAAAAATAATTTCAAGGAATTGGGAGGAGAGACATACAGTAAACTAGACTTTGTCGGAAATGACAGCTTTCCTGGCACTCCCTGTTTGAAACAGAAAACAGTGTAATTTTGAAATCAAACTATAGATAGTCGTTAATTGTACTAAAAGAATTCAAGGATATATGGATGCTAGGTAGAATTACTAAAGTATAAGAGGTCATTAAGACTTTCCAGAAATTTACCAAAATTGGATTTAAATGTTTTTGAAATCCAATTGATGAAAAGTTTTGCCCTTATTAAACTAAGCAAATTATTTTAGTATCGTTGATACTTGATAGGTAGAATTCCAAAAATTAAGTGGTCTTTGAGACTTTCTTGAAGTTTACCAAAATTGTAACCACATTTTAGAATCCAAAGTAAAAGAATTTCATTTTTCACTAAATACTTGTCAGAAAATAAGATTATATGCAAAAATTAAAAAAAAATATGTTTCTTTGTGACATTTTCAGGAAATTTACCAAAGTTGGAATTGGAATCAAAATTCCAAAAGCTCATTGTACATCTACAGGCTATGTGCAACAATTCTGCAACAAAATTAAAGCATTTAAGGTAGATCGACACTAATACACGGCACATTCGATTGGCGCATTTGTGTAACACGAATCGGATGCGGAATTGACTTGATTTTCAAGCCGGTATAATCCTGTATTGGCCTATTCATTGTGACGTCATAATATATTGACATACACTTTCCCACGAATTAGCTCCCTTTTCCCGTAAATATTGTCTATTTCGTAAACTATATCAAATAACTTCCTTAATGGAACGGTGACATGTAGATTTTTTCAGCGTAACAGATAGCTTAAGTATATATCTCCGAAATATCAAAAAATAAAAAAAATCTGTCTGGTAATTATTTTAAATGAAAGATAAACAATAAGCATGTTATCACAGTTCCCTATATATTCTTTGTAAATATTGCTGAAAAATACTGAATTTGGTCTGATTTTCAAAGCCAGATTTACAGGAAAAAATGATCGGTGACATATCATTTTTATTTTATTTTTGGAACATATAGGTAAAGACCTACAAAATATCTTAAAAGAAAAAAATTCTGTCTGATATTTTTATTAGGATCGAACTACCTTAATCCAAAAGTGTTGGAAGAGGTTGCAGCGTCACATGCGACATGCGTCAAAATCCACATCTTGGGGCTGTTGTCAAAATCCACATCTTTTGGCCTCTTTTTTGCACCAAGATAATGATCAAAACTAGGAAATCTTATTGTGCATCTACAGAAGATATGCAACAATTCTACAACAAAATTTAATTCCTAAATTTAAAACTGTAGAAGGAGTTAGTGTCATGTATAGCATGTGTCAAATCAGCATCTTTGGGCCTCTTGTTGGCATCAACACCATTAACAAAAACCCTAAAGCTTATTGCGCATCAACAGCATATGTGCAACAATTCTATAACAAGATTAAAACCCTTATTCTAAAAATGTAGGAGTAGTTGGTGTCACAATATGCCCGACAGATTGACAGACAGACAGACAGACAGAGGTGTGTGGGGATAGGAAAAGCTATTAGTGGTTATTTTGTGGGATGCAAATTTCGCGATATGCTTCTAAAATTGTTTGATTTGATTTATCGTAAATGGAAGGAAATATTCATGATAATTTACTGTATAAAGTCTTGTATAAAGTATATTTTGCAATATGCAATTTTCGTGACATCAAAACCCCAAGGAAACAGTAAAAAATTTAGTACTAGCAAAAATAACCAACTATACAGTATCATTGTTGATTTCACAAAATATGAAATTCTTGATTCTTTATATTTTTCAGTAACTTCTCAAATTACAAAAACAGATTTACAATGCCAGGCGATGAAGATAGTGTGAATTTATTTTATAGGTAAGGCATATTGTTGGTTTGAAACATTCCCATATGTTGTAAATTGGTGATCATATACAAAGTCTAGCTGTTACACCTAAGCACAAGATAAGGTATCACTTTGAGGCACCCTCATCACCTTCATAACCAATGCTAATTCATGAAAAATAGTGAAACATTTTTGTTGATTTTTCTGTTGAAAATGATACAGGTCCAATTTAATGGTTTTCCTGTTTACTGCTTTGTCAGTCAAGAAGAAACTGGGGAATGGGTACGGATGAGAGAAATGAAATACCCCTTGTCAGCTTTTGTACTGTCAACGTATATTTGTTCCGCATAACAAAAGTTCCTTTGGAACAAATATTATAAACATTGGCATAAAATTTCTTCCTTTTGGAACAACTGTTATATAACATTTATTCCGTTAAGAACAAATGCTATAATATTTGTTTCTTTGGAACAAATATTCTGTAATATTTTATCCTTTGGAAAAATATTATGAAGGAACAAATAGCACATAACAGTACATGCATGAAATGTCCTATTCTGTGTAACACCCATTTTGTGAAATAGGCATGATATATTGTGAGGCAGTTTAATAATACCATAAATAAATCATGTCATAAATTGTTGTGGTTTATAGACTCCAAATAAGAATTTTACAGACCAAAAGCCTTCTACCAACAGTATGTTTCACTGGCTAAAAAAAACCTGCCAACAGTATTGTACAGGCCATAAATCTCCCATCAGTATTGTTTTACAGGTAAAAAAAGCCCTTGTCACTCCTGCCTACAGTTTTTACAAATATCTCAGTGGACAAAAACAAACAAAAAAAGACAGTCAGCAGAGTTTAACAGACTTAAAAAACTCCTACCAACAGTTTTTACAGGCAAAAATCTCTAGAAAACAATGTTTTACAGACAAATATCTCAGTAGACCAAAAAAAATGTTTTTACGGTAACAGTGGCTATAAATGTTTTCAATGAATAAATAACTTCATGGTGTAACATATCTTCATAGCATCTTGCTTCATACCTTCATAACATCATGCTAGAAACTCTCTTTTTATAATAAAATACTTATCCCAAATAACAGACCCATCTATATTGATGTCTGTAAACAGACTGGTCTATGATCAGTAAATTTGGTGTAAGTGCTCATAAATTTGTTTCATAAAAGGGAAAAATAACGATACTCAAAGAAATGAGTGCTTTTGTTTGTCATGTAATAGTGGGCATGTCAAAGATGAATATAAATTCTTCTTGATATGCCCACAATATGCTCAAAATCATAATGCAAACAGTATCCCCAAAATAAATTAATTTCATTTAAGAATGTTTGGTAATTAGAAAAAAATATATAATGAAATTAGATATAAGTTATACCACTGTCACAGCATCAATAATGTTTATTGACTTTCAGTCAAACCTGCACTAGCGACCACCTCTATTAAGCAAAAACCTGTCTTATATGACCCTAGTTTAATATCCCTTCATAGTGCTTTCTTTGTAAATTGAACCTGTATTAAAAGACCTTTTGTCTTATGTGACCCTATTTTGAGGTTCCTTGGAAGGTCACATAAGACAGGTTTGACTGTATATCTATTATTGTCATACTGTTGTTATATGCCTTAACCATTTGATGTAAATGTGTTTGTGATAATAAATTTTGTCTATTTTCTTTTGTCATAACAATAATGTTTTGTTTTGATATAGTAAATGTTTTGTCTTTCTTTATTTAGTTTCAATATTGGACCAGCTCATGTGATATCCCTGTCAACAGAGTACTTATTTTTCTTTTATGAATACGGCATTGGACAAATCATTAGACAACATGAATGGTTAGAGAAAGATTTGAAGGTATTTATTTAGGGGTCCTAAAGGAGGGTTCCTTGCACTATGTACAAAAAAATAAAAAAAGGTCTTGTATAATTTATGAAAATAGCTGTAAAAATAGAAATTGGCCTGTATGTTGTAAGACCCATGTTTTGTACAAATGTACCAGAAATAAAAAAGGTCTTGTATGATGTACAAAAAATAGAAATGGTATTGTACATTTTACAAAAATAACCCTTTACATAAATTCTAACCTAATTTTTAGAATCAAATATTTTGCAATAATGTCATATCACTGATGTAACCAGGATTTGTTTGGTCAATATAACATCACATCTACCTCATTCATGCTCTACAATTGTTATATTTATTTATTAATTTACATTAGGGATGGCAACGAGTACTCGAATACTCGAGTACTTGTTTAGAAGGAGAGTACTCGAGTACATTTTTTGTACTCGAGTAATCGGCCTATTTTCTTAATAACTTCTAAATATTTTTCTTTTCTGATATTTTCCTTTTTCTATTTATTACACCTCACATGCGTTCACCTGATATTTCTGTATTCCTTCCTTGTGTATCTCAGTTAATCTCTTTTCATTTTTCTAAAATCTGCTCATCAAATCATTCGTTTTAAATCAAAGGAAATTCCCAAAATTCAAACTTTAATCACCTCTTGATACTTATTGCCTTGTTTTATTCGGTAAATTATATTTAAAAAGTATTCTTCCAGACCTTTCTTAGCGGATTCAAAGTCATACTATAAATATTTTGAAATATGTCCATTAAGTTATAGGGTCAGCAAAACTGAAAAAAAATTTTATTTGGTAGGACAGTCAACATTGACTATCTTTTTAATAAGAAAGACCCCTCATTAACATAATTAAAATTAGATCAAAGCGAATTTCTACAATACAAGCCATTAGTCAATTGTTTGATTGTTTGATGTATGCAACAAGGGATTAATTTTAGTACTCATTCAAATTTGTGAAGAAAAAAAACAAGCCAGAATTGAAATCCGAGAAGACCTACGTAGTAGGTCCTTGTGCCACGTTAAACGAATGGTTGCTATGAATTATCCATTACAATAACCCGAGTACTCGAGTACTTGCGAGTATTTGTACAGAGTACTCAAGTATTGAATTCGAGACTTTTTGCCATCCCTAATTTACATGCTATGTAACTCTTTGATATACTGTTTTCTAGTCAGTCTCTAAAAATACTTTAGTACAAAACAGGTAAAAAGCCTATGATTTCAATGGATAATCTGACGTCACTATATTTGAACAGTTATTTGTTTACCTTGACAGCGGGATACTATACTTGACGTCAGGACTATACCTCACGTGACTTCCGGTTTACTGACGTCAGGACTATACCTCATGTGACTTCCGGTTTACTATACTTTGCCACTCTTTTAGTTAGTTTTCTTCTCTGTTATGTACTAAATTAATTACGGACTTCTCCCTCGGGAACAGTTTTCCTATAGTGTTGTCTGGTGCGAATAGTGCCCTCGCCTGTTGGCTCGTGCACTATACACACCAGACAACACTATAGGAAAACGGTTCCCTCGAGAGAAGTCTATAATAGATTAGTTAGTCATGTGAACAGTTCTCCACTTATCAAATTTCTCAAATGATATCACATTAATAATATAAGTATGTTATTTGTGTATCAGGCCATAAAAACTGTGTAGCTACCTTGAAACAGACTTTAGTCAGTCTTTTAATCGTGAAACAGCCCCCCCCCCCCCTTCACAAGTTTCAGTAATATAATTATCCCTTCAAAGATGTGAAACAAACTCTATAAAATTTGAACCTACTTTTTAATTATTTTGTGTGATATAATTGTTCATTCATACAATTATTATTTGGTTGTATACATTAGGAAGCTAACAAACCAGAAAACAGAGCCAAAAGACCATGGATCATCACCATGGGACACAGACCGATGTACTGTTCTAATAATGATAATGATGACTGCACACATCATGAAAGTCTGGTATGTTTAACATAGCATGATTAAATACACTATGAGAATTTCTACAGGTGGTTTTAGAAGAGTAAATCCATGTGTTAATACAGCTTTCTACAGGTGGTTTTAGAAGAGTAAATCCATGTGTTAATACAGCTGATTCACTCATATACTGAATTAAATCTGAAGGGCTTTTATGTACAGTTTTTGAAATAATTGCCACACAACGTAAAAATTATCTCTATATTATTAGTAATTAAAGTAAAATTCACAAAGGAAGTTCATATACACATGTATAGGAATGATCCTGTCTGTCTGTCTGTCAATCTGTTTGTCTATTCACACCTCTTGTAAGCTAACTTCTCTTAAACCACATGAATCGTTTTGATGAAACTTTACACAAAGGAAGGGTACTATATGGAGATAGGAAAAAGAAAGGAAATGGGGTAAATGTCAAGGAGACAACATCCCATCTCCAGGTTAAAACGACCCAAAACATGAAGGAATATAATTATTGTCGGCCACTAGAAAGGGGAGATCTTTGACTTTGCATTGATTCCATCTGCACAGAATCCCACTTAAGAGCAATTCCTTTTAACCAATTAAAGGATTTTGATGAAACTTTGTACAAAGGAAGGACACTATATGGTGATATTCATGAAGGAATATAATTTTTGTTGGAAAATTTGACTTTGACTTCTATTGATACCTTCTGTAATGATTTTTTAGATTGAGACAATTTTGCAAAGAAATAATTCAAAGGGTACATGGGACATAATTCAAAGGGTACGTGGTAGATATTGTGAAATAAAGCTGTGGGAGAGAAACTCCTTTTTTATTGTAATCTGCTTGAGAATTGTTTTCAAAGTGTTTGCAACGAAATTTCTTTAACCCTTTTGTTTATGTGAAAATATCAAAGAGGTAAAAAAGGGTGACTTCTCATCTGTTTTTGACTGATTTTATAAGAAAAGTTACTGTAATTGTACTTATTTTCGCGGTGTACTTATTTTCACGATTTTCGCGGTCACCAGCTTTCCGCGAAAATAAGTACCCACGAATGTAATAATTTAACATTAGAGTTATAAGGAAAGCACACACTTTTGTGAAATTAAATACACGCAAACTTGGCTAGAAAGGAACACTCGCGAAAATAAGTACCCGCGAATATAAGTACAATTACAGTATTTCCTGAAGATTATATCTGACATTGTGTCCATACTCCTATTGTATTCACACTTGTATTTTGTCCACACCTGTATTGTCTTCACACTCACACTGATTTGCACTTGCCATATTGGTTCAGTGTTTAATGAACGGGGTGTATCTAGCTGCAACAGTGCTTGTTTTCTTTGCAACTGTGACTTAAGTTAAAAATCTTACAAAAACCTATTGTATTTGTTCAAATGCCTTGTAGGGATTGGAATTTTTGACAACTGTGCCCTCCACATGTTTTCATACGAGATCGGCCTTCGGGCAAGAACTTTGGATTTTTCTTTACGATTTGGACATGTCATTCATATATCACGTTTTCGGCATTTTATTTGAGTCCTCACCTAACTATTCGTTACGTTTTATCGGTGTTCAACCTCTTTTTATCGGCAATATTAGGTGCCACTTGATCAGAGTTTGTCAAGTTTACTTCACTGTAGAGCGCCATCTTTATTATGCAAATTTGTTAATGTGTACTTGTGTGTGACCTTGTGTATCGGTCAATCAAATTCACGGCTGCGCTTTAGCAGTATCGTAGTAGAAGTGATGGCGGAAAGCAGAGTATGAATACCTCGGCTACAGCTATGAATGCATATATTTATTGTATTAAACAGTATTTTATTTTTATTGTAAACTGGAGATAAATGATTTTTGTATTCCATACGCCAGTTTTCAGGAGGGTAAAGTGTCCCAATTTGCATCATCTGGGATTATTTTTCAGTCAAAATCCCAGTCCTTCATCGTTGCTAAGGCTGTTGCCCCGATGATTTTCTGTTGGAAAGGGACTTGCTTTCTTTTGGGTATAAAAGGGATCGCCTGCTGTTTCCAGTTCTTCTTCTCAGTCTAGTCAGTCGTTGAGTCAGTTCCAGTTCCAGACCAGTAAAGAAGTTCATTTCTGATAATTCACACACATTTGTTTAGTTTTCAAACCATGACAGATTCACAGATAGGGAAAGGGACAGTAAATCCCCTAATTTTCGGAAGTTGCTACCAGTTCTAGCTAATGTTTTCTTAGCTTTGGTAGTCCAAAATTTGTTTGTTTGTTGTTTGGAACTTCAACAAACCATGTTTTCTGGTTTTGTTGCCTAAATTTGTTAAAGTTATTTTAAATTCTAATATGACTGTCTTCTTTGGCTTTGGAAACAAAGCTATCTTCTAATTCCAACAATATTTTTTAGCACATGTGCATATTTTTTACAAAAGGACATTCGTAATGTACAGTTTCACATTTTATTCACTCAATATTCATGTGTAAATAAAGTTTTAAATAATGAATCGCTCGAAACCTGCATCAAATTATGACAATAATAGAAATTTACAACAGTTACTGAATTTAAAGTCTCAGAACTGAAATTGACATTACCGTAACCTAGCAACGAATGTGTTGTTGTTATGAAATCTGATCCATGTTGCATGTCATGCTCTACAATTTAGATATAAAAATTTTAATTTTTTATAAATATGAGTTTTATTCCCTTTCTTTACTTTTTTGGCTTCAAATATAACATAACTAGGCAGTCATATAAATCAGAAATACAACCAGCTCACATTTATACCCGCTTTGATTTTAAAATATCCGTATTTTATATCTTTAAAATAGATTATTTGTATTAATTCATAAGCGTATGGGCAACTTGTATCAAATGAAATAACGAATAAAGATTTCTCTATGTCCCTTTATGTGTGCTTGTATGCAGTTTTCCGACATATTTTAATTCTAGTGTCAAACCCAATATTGCTGTCTAAGAGCCACTTCAATGTTCAAAACGCTTGTAAAACATATAAGAATCGAAATAGATTATTGCAATTGGGCTCTATGCAAATTAGAACATGGTCAGACCTTATATTTGTCTTCATTTTATACCTCGCTATCGCTCGGTATAAAATATTGACAAATATAAGGTCTGCCCATGTTCTAATTCACATAGAGCCCGCTTGCAATAATCTATTTCTTAATTAGATCTATTTGGATTTTCAAGTTTACTAAATGTTTTCTTTAGTATAACTTGCCTAAGAGTTTACAAGGATATTTTCCTGACATTTTCAAGTCATGTTTTCTCAGGCTTGGTCAGAGTTCATCTGCAGTTCTAAATAGTATTCTATTTTGGCAGATTGTGTATCCATTTATTTTATTTTGTGAAGCAAATGTTATGGCAGTTGTAATAAAGCATCCCAGCCCACACCCAAGCACCCTTTCATGTGTTAGGAGATAGGATTATAGTAGGATTTGGACATAGGGAGTCAGAATTTACAGTGTTTTTCCTGTGAATCCTAGTAAATATTCATTTCTTTTTGTTAGGACGTACCTACATTTGGCATTGATTTCATGTCATTGTAGAGAAAACTCATGTTATTTCTATTATAGGAATAGGGATTAGGTTAACATTTCAATAAATAAAAGTAGGCTAGTAAACATTTTCTGGATTTCTGTGTTTTCCAGAATCCAGTATTTTTAGCTCACCTGGCTATGCCAGGGTGAGCTTTTGCCATCACTTGGCGTCCGTCGTCCGTCCATCCGTCGTTAGCTCAATTTCAAAAATCTTCTCCTCTGAAACCACTGGGTCAAATGGAACCAAACTTTAACTGAATCATCACTAGGGTATCTAGTTTCGAATTTGTTATTTTGTAGGTAAAACAACATGGCTGCCATTACTAAAAATAGAACATAGGGGTAAATTACAGTTTTTGGCAAATAACTCAAAAACCGTTAACGATATCAAAAATCTGACACATGATAAAAATGATCAGCATGGGAAGATCTACCCATGCTGAAATTTTGAAGAAAATCTGACAACCCGTCTAAGAGTTATTGCCCTTTTTCCGTAAAATTTTCAAAATTTTGATGTTTTTTATTTTTTATTGAAAAAACTATAACAGATAGAGGTTAAGTTTAAATTGCAAAAATGTTCAGCATGTTAAGATCAACCCACATGGATATTTTGAAGAAAATCCAAGTACCTATATATGAGTTGTGGTCCTTTGTGATTTTTTACTTTTTGTCCTATATTTCAAAAACGCTTTGAGATAGAGGTCAAGTTTAAATTGCAAAAATGTTCAGCATGTTAAGGACTATTTTTAATTGAACACATTCAAGTTTTCCGACCACTTCCAAGATGGCCGCCAGCGGGGAACTTAGTTTACCATTTGACCTAATGGGAAAATTCATACAAAGAACTTCTTCTTGAGAACCACTGAATGGATTTGAAC
>MJUU01074083.1:47939-68307 GCA_002080025.1 Modiolus philippinarum
TTTAATATACTCCAGTGTTATTTTTAATAAAGTTACAATAGTGTTAGTGAACATATGTGTTAGTAATAACAGTAATAATAAGTTAGTTAGTATTAATAATTAGTAACTAAGGTTGAACACCGGGCAAAACCGAGTCGAATAGTAATAAATCGGTTTCATATTAGAAAATTTAAGACAGTCATAATTACAGATATGTTGAAATTATAAATTAAATGAAAACAGTTGTAAATTTAACAGAAATCAGTAATATAATATTTTCTCACATGTCAGTCTTCATTCTTCAACAGTTAAATGGATTCTCATGCTCCACTCTACTTGGTTGATTGTCTGCATATGGTTCCATTACTTGTCTCGTGAGAAAGTGGACCCTCTTGTCTGTCCAACAAGAGCTCACTTGATCGCCTGACAGTTCCTGATAGTCTGTAATATCCATATCCTTGAATCTCACTTCTCGAGTGATACTGAATGTGTAAATCACATTGACCATAATTGTTGGAGTGTTTTTCCTCCATCTTGGTATAATCAATTGAGTACACGAGAGAAGCTGTGCGCCTCACACACTTGATCTAGAGAACAGTTCAATTCCCACTCGACCCATTATTTTTATGTTGTTTTCGTATTGCAACAGGGTTTAAATAAATTTTAATGGATTGTCTCCCCTAGACCTGAGTAGGCACCCAAATATTGAGTAAATAGTACTTGAGCAGAATATTAAATATTAAAACACAAGGTTGTCTCCTTAGTTTCAAGATTAGTTGTCTAATCTTGCATTCTTCCCTGTGATTGGTTACACGGGTGTATTTTTTTATTATTGCGGCAAGGGATAGAAGTTATAGTACCACTATTGAATAGTAACCCCTGGCGCGCTACAGCCTTTGTAATTGAGCTCAGAAATATCATAAAATTGTCATCAAAATGAAACCTAAAAGACATTTCAATGGCCTCACTAAAAAGATTTCAGTGACATCCAAGAAACAGTAATAGAATAATAACCACTGCCCTTATCAAATGTAAAATGAAAAGTCTTGAGAAACTTGAGAAAAAAAAATATTTTGAATGGCCTTATCTATGTTGAATTATTCCATAATTCATAATGGAATGCACCTTCCATATTTTGTCCCATATGGTGTCACCACTGCACTATCAGGTTTGTTCTGTGACGTCGTGATACCGGGAAAATTCACGCACCTGGAACAATTTTTGAACATGCGTGAAATACAACTTTTCCCGCGAGTTACCTGATAGTGCAGCGGCGACACCAACCGGGAAAAGCAGGAAGGTGAATTCCATTGTTTTCCTATTTTTCCTGCCATCATTTTTATAGTACTGGGGGTATTGCATATTTTGTCTAAATAAGTTTTAGATACAGTCAAACCTGCCTTAATGACCACCTGTATTCAGTCACCACCTGTCTTATGTGACCCTTTCTCGGAGTTCCCTAGGGAGGTCACATAAGACAGGTTTGCCTGTATTTGTCTTTTCAGCATTTATACATTTAATTTGCCTCTAGATAATTAAATTTTCTTGTTCATAGGTCAGAATAGGTATTCCAATTATTCATTATTACGGATATGAGAAACTATTTTATCAGTATGGAGTAGACATTATGGTATGGGCACATGAACATTCCTATGAAAGACTATGGCCTGTCTATAATAGAAAGGTAAGTACAGGTACAGTAGAACGTCTATGGTTAGAAGACCAAAAAGGATGGATTAAACCAGTTTGAGCCAGAGGGATCTTTGAGCTGTCGTAGGTCTAACTGTGTATTGATCATGTTGATTTGAGCAAAGGGTCCAAATAAAGAGTTTGAGACATCTGTGGTGTTTGAGTAATTACAGTTGAGCCATCAAAGTTCAACTGTAGTCACATCTCTACATGAATATATTAACTACATGTAGATCATTTTGGAAGTAAATTATAAATATATTTGACTGAGTATTTCAAATACCTTTATTAAGCAAATATTGTTTTTTTTTGTGTCAGCTGCTATGAAAGTTGCTGAAATTGAGACAGTTTAACATATTTTTATTGTTCAAATGCAAATATGGATCAGACACAAGGTATGCCAACTGATGTATAGACATAAATATTACTTTACAGCAGTGGAAATGGGTGTGCAGGTAGCATAAACCTTCTTAAAACCTTAATGACCTTAAATATATATCACTTTTATACAACATCTTTTGTCCACATGTAGCATATGTTCTGAACTTTCCAGCATCACATGATTTAGACAACTATGATATCGTCTTCATGGTTCAATGACTTAAAAGAAATTGCAATGTATATATAGATTTGCATTCAAGTCAATTTCTTTTTATTTGTAATTTGAAGTTCAGTTATATTTTCAGTGTTGATGTATCTTAATGCATTCAGTCCACCACTTGTCTTGTTTTGTTCTATTATAGGTTGAAAATGGTAGTTATGCAGAACCATACACCAATCCTAAAGCACCTATCCACTTTGTAACTGGGTCAGCTGTGAGTAGGATTATTCAACAATTATATATAATACAGCTAAAATTTTCCATTCAATACTAACTTCAGTCAAAATTAAATTGTTGAAAAGGACAAGTAAAGGCAAGCTCGCCCAATATAGATTTAATGACCAAATACATTTTTACTGGCCCAATACAAACGTTTTTTCTTGCTTTTACAGTTTTATACCACAGATACATGTATTCTAATATAAAAAGATCACGAATAATTGTTAGCTTTATATGCACTGTTACATATAGACTTAATAATTCATAAATGGTATACAAGTATCACATATAAACATGGGCAGAAATCATTACTAACCAAAACCTTTTGTTACTTTAGAATTATTGGATAGGTTTATCCTTCATTAGAATTATTGGATAGGTTTATCCTTCATTAGAATTATTGGATAGGTTTATCCTTCAAAACTGTTTGTCTGTTCATCAAACAATCCATGTCCAATAATGCTCTAGGGACATGTTTATACAAAGCTTGTATATCTAGTAATCTTACTTGGACACTGAAATTTCAAGGAAATTATTGGGCCAAATAGTTGCTTTATTTTACGCCGTCCTTTTTAGCTCGCCTGGATGTATGTCCAGAGAGCTATTGTCATATCCCGGAGGTTGGTGTCTGCATCAGGTGTGTCAGCAAAAGCTTTAACCTTGCTTGTGGAATTGAGACCTGAAGAGCTAGGATGATGATATTGGGAATGTGACTTACTCGTGATGAGAGCTTTCTTGTGGTACCATATTTGTAGACATTTTGACCTTGACCTTGCCCTTAGGGCAATTTTTAAAAAACTTTAACCTTGCCTTTTAGTTGTAGGGTTGGTATGTGACGTCCTTATGATGAGAGATTTCTAGCAGTACCATATTTGTAGACATTTTGACCTTGACCTTTCCCTGAGGGCAAATTTTGAAAATTTTAACCTTGCTTCTATAATCCAGTTGTTCAGCGGTAGGGTGTTCATATTCGATATGTGACTTACCTATGATGAGAGCTTAGTGGTACCATATTTGTAGAAATTTTGACCTTGACCTTTGCCTGAGGGCAATTTTAAAAAAAACTTTTTATCTTTGCTTCTAGAATCCAGTTGTTTAGTGGTAGGGTGTTCATATTTGGCGTGTGACTTCCTTATGATGAGAGCTTTCTATCGGTACCATATTTGTAGAAATTTTGACTTTGACCTTTTCCTGAGCGCAAATTTTTAAGAACTTTAACTTTGGTTCTAGCATTCAGTTGTTTTGTGCTAGGGTGTTCATATTTGGTATGTGAGTTTCTTGTGATGAAAGCTTTCTACCAGTACCACATTTGTAGACATTTTGATCTTGACCTTTCCATGAGTGCAATTTTTTTAAAACTTTAACCTTCCTTCTAGAAGGTAGACATTTAGTGGTAGGGTGTTCATATTTGGTATGCAACTTTCTTATGATGAGAGCTTTATAGAAGTGCCATATTTTTAGACATTTTCACCTTGACCTTGCCCTGAGTGCAATTTTTGAAAAAACTTCACCTTGCTTCCAGAAGGTAGGGATTTACTGATATGGCATTCATATTTGGATGCGACTTCATTTTATTACATTTTGAAATTCTTTAAATGTTACAATTTTGAAAATGTACAAATTAGAAATTTATTGTGCACCGACTTCACTCTAATCTCCGATTAGCTATGTTGTCTTCTGACAACTCTTGTTGTAGATTAACAACTTCATGCATACTGCATTATCATTAAAGATGTACAAGCCCCTACAAAATAAATGTGTTAGTTGTATGTTTGGTTGAATTATTGATGCAGAATTAAAGACTACAATTTTAAAAATTCAAGACTGGCTGAGGACATTTTTAACATTTTAAAAAACTTAAAAAAAAACTCTTCTTTGTATTAATTTACTACATTGTATATTTTTTTGTAAAACAAGGGCTATAGATAACTTGAAATATAGAATACATATTTTTGTATACACAGGGTTGTCAGGAGAGACATGATCCATTTAAGAATCAAACAATTGAAGCATGGTCAGCATTTAGAAGTTTGGATTATGGATATTCGAGGATGCAGATAATAAATGGCAGCCATATATATTGGGAACAAGTGTCAGATGATAAGGTAAACAACTTGTGTACAATTGGAAATTTTCGCGGGGTGTTATTTTCATGATTTTGTTTGACAATCATATCGCAAGAGGGTAATTTTCACGCTCAATGTCTTTTAAATTCGACTTTTTCATTGGTTTTTCATATTACACTTTATAACCAAACTATTCAAATGGTGGAAATTATCGCGGATTTTTCTTGATCGCGAATCTAGCGAAACTTTCCATGTTGACAGTAAGCTTTAATTAATGCCATGATTAACCAATGGAATTATTTGAGTTGTTGACTTACAAAAGCTGCTGTAAAATATGAAGTTATTGTGGAAGATATGATCGATTTGTAATTGGAGGAAATACGGAACATTTCTAATCATCTAGAGGTCTTTTGAAGATTTGCATGGAGTTCATTCAAAATAAGCAATAAGTATCTCGAGGGAATTTGTGTTGACTGTTGTTTGCCTGTCCGTCACAACTTTTTGTGAGCACAAGTTTAGCTTACATTTGTATCTGACAGTAACTAAACTTTACAGATTATTGACCACAAAGACTTAAGGTTATCATTTTTTGAGAATGCTTGATCCAGTTTTGATTGAGCTATTACCAGTTATGACTGAAAAAAAATTACATTAATTAGTTTGAGTACACAGCTGCACTGATGTATTTGATAGGTTATCAAAAATACTTCAGACGGCTGTTGACTATACTCTTCCAAGTTTGCATGTTGTTATTAGCTAACCTAGCTATATAGACAGGGTAAGCTCTCCAACTCCTTGACGTCCATTGTCCATCTCTCCGTCCAAAGTTAATTTTTCATTTAAGAAACCACTAGCCGAATTAAAACAAAATTTAGTCACAACAACGAAGTTTACGATTTTTATGGTCGTACCATGTCAAAGATAGCAGCTGGCAGGATGATTATAAGTTTAACAAAAGAACCTATTGAAAATGCATTCAAAGATCTTCTCCTCTGAAACCTCTTGAAAAATTGTATTAATATTTGATCAAATTAGTTATTGTATCGTCCGCTACAAAGTTTGTGGTTTTTGTGTTCATTCCTCATCAAAAATGGCCACAACAGGGGCATATAGTTTAACATTGGACCCAAAGGAAATGCAAGTAAAGATCTTCTCCTCTGTCACTGCTTGAAGAATTTCAATAAAATTTGATCATACTTGCTTTTAGGTGACACCCTTCAAAGTTTGTAATTCTTATCTTCTTACCTCATCCAAGATGCCTGCCAGCTGGGAACATACTTTTAAGCTTTTATGTCTTTCCATTGTCTTGCTAAAAACTATTTAAACTCTTTCCATAGGGCATTCCATTTAAATTGATTCTAGAGAGTAGGAGGGGACTTCCAAAGTAACCTCCAAAACCAACAAACTGTTTTTTAGCTCATTTGGCTATGCCAGGATGAGCTTTTGCCATCACGTTGTGTCCTTTGTCTGTCCGTCTATTATCATTGGTAAACTTTTGATTCAAAGATGTTATCCTCTGAAACCGCATAGTTTAAGCATTGGACCATATGGGAAATCATTTTGAAAGATCTCTGAAATTTTTGAACCAATTTGAACCAAACTTGGCAACAATAGTCCCATACAGACAATTGCTTTTCATGTTCATAATTTATCCAAGATGGCTGCCAGCAGGGAATACACTTAAACATTTTACCCCATGGAAAACAATTACAAAGATCTTTTTCCCTAAACTAGCACATCAGTTTTATTTTGAGATTGTCATAATCATGGATCAGTTTTATTTTGAGATTGTCTTAATCATGGATCAGTTTTATTTTGAGATTGTCTTAATCATGGATCAGTTTTATTTTGAGATTGTCGTAATCATGGATCAGTTTTATTTTGAGATCGTCATAATTTTGGATCAGGTTTATTAGAAAAATGTTATTTGATTTACTTTTAGTGTAACTGTCCTTTTCAAGATGGTGTTATTATATGCAGGCTAAACTCTGTTTATTTTTTTCAGCATGGTGAGATAATAGACAAGGTGATGATAATAAAAGACAAGCATGGACCTTATCTCAAACAGAACGAAAAGAAAGAAAAACTGTCAGCTTTTGAACGTGCATTTGATAAAGTAAAAGATGAATTCGAGATCAAGTTACAAATCTAATAGAACAACATTCCAGGTCTAGATACTGAGACCTAATTCCTTGCAGTTATAAATTGTTGTGGGTTTTAACATGGGTTATCTGTAGTCTCAAAATCACAAACATTAACTAAGGTGAATGTGAATGTTGTAACCTACAGCAAACCTTTATCATTAATGAATTATTGTAATACTGTACTTGGCCATACAGAAATCCCTACCAGATTTTCAAGGAAATATTTAACCAAGCTTGAAAAATAAAAGAAAAAAGTCATTTTATGCAAAACATGTTTCTCCAGCTATAATTCATATCATGTTTCCCAGTAATTATACTGTAGATTCATTTTATTTTGAATAATAATTAAAATGCTTTCAAAAGTGTAGTAAATATTAGTGAAATTGAGCATGGGTGTGTATCAAAATAAGGTGTAAAAATCCTTTGTTTTTGATAATTAAATCACATCCTATACCCACATCTTCAAATCAGTAGATAGACCCTGTTTTCATTCACAGGTTCCCACAGTTGAATTAACTTTTAGTGATATGACACTTTTTGAACAGGTTGGAGACGCTATAAATCCATTCAAAACGTGACTGCAAATGGATGATGGTTAAAATCCATGAAAATCACAGTCATTTCTTGAAAATAATGTAACGGGTGCCATTTCCAGTTTGAAAAACTAATTCAGAATCATACTCTGAAAAATCACGCCAATTTTTCTAGATCCCACTTATGATGTAGCAAAAAGAAAAAAGTCCCTCTTACTGACCCTTATCTTTCTTAGTATGTTACTGGAAACACTCATTTTTTTTAGGCCTGATCGAATTTTTTTCCATAAATGCCGTCTTTTCAGTAAAATTTAATGCCAGTTATACTTTTGTATGGTCAAATACAGTGTAAAAATTGACCAAAGAAATAACACATCAAATTACTGTTGTCACATTGTTATATTATGATGTCCTCATTTCAAAGCTATTTTGATCTCATTTTTGTTGTGATACAAAAATTTTCACTCAAGAATGCATGCAATCTGGAAACCACCATGTCAGTCTGACTTGTATGTCATATTTATTCATCTACACATATAATTGCTATGCGACTCATTTTGTGTGCTCAGTGCACATTTTACATGTAAAAAATAAATAGAAATCAGTTATAATATGAAACAAAAAACTTTGTTATTATAATATTTGATATTATCTTCACATGAACATCATTGTTGATATGTGAAAAGGGTTTGTTGCTTTACAAAGTAATTTTTATTGTCAAGTTTTATTTCAAATAGATTTATTAATCTCTAGATTCTTGTCATAAAGTTGGTTTTTGTGAATTAATCTAATGGAATAATGAAGATATGGTCTTTGTTTCCAAAAAAGATTAATATGAAGTGATTTAGAAAGGTTGGAAATGAAGTCAAAATGACTTAGTTAAATTGTAATATTATAGCTTAATTGCATGAATATTTTGGAAGAGAATAATTTGATAATACACAAGCTTTTTGAATTAAAAATGATATATCATACCCAATAATCATGCAGTTAGTATCTTATAGCAAAATGTTTTACATACAAATTGACATCACTTTCTTGAAAAGCATTGAATTAGTGCAATATATTACAAGTTATTGCATTAACTTAGTTAAGTGACTTAATTGGTATTTTATTTTACACTTTTTATGCCCCCGCGACGAAAAGTCGGGGGGCATATTGTTTTACCCTTGTCCGTCCGTCCGTTCGTTCGTTTGTTCGTCTGTCCGTCCATCCGTACGAATGAAAATCACAACTGTTCATGTTTTTTTAGAAAGTTTGCAAACAAATTCCAACTACTTCAAAGGAATCTAACTTACAATAAGTTGATGTGCACACGCATATCTTTTGGAATATTCAAAATGGCTGCTGTTGCCATGGAAACTGAAAAAAGGCAGGAAAATTCAAAGTGCTTCAAATTTGATGAAACTTTACAAGAAGGATGCCTAGCACCCATAGAAATGATTTTGGGTCTCAGAATTTTCAAAATGGCTGCCGTTGCTATGGAAACTGGAAAAAGGCAGGAAAATTCAAAGTGCCTAAAAATGGATGAAACTTCACAGGAAGATTACCTAGCACCCATAGAATTGATTTTCGGGCTCAGAACTTCCCTTTTATGTATTTTGGAAAAAGGAGAGGCATATCATTGTGTCCATACTTTTACTGTGTCAACACACGCTTAAATTTGCACTTTCCCTATTGATTCAGGGTTCAATGAGCGGGGGAATGATTGGTTGCCATTCGGCGACAGCTCTAGTTTTTATACTATTTTATACTTTTCAAGGCTTAATTAGCATTAACTTGAAAAATATTTAGTCATCATATTTGTACAGAATTTTGAAAAAAATTGAATAATTTGCTACACATCTCATCCTCAGGAGAATAATAATAATTCATACCATTATTTCCTTCATTTGTGTAAATGTTTTTATTAACTATAATTCACTTCATTATTTATTACCGTTCGATCATGGGTAATCGTGGGACATTAGTTTTTGTGGATTACATTGTTTTCAATGTAACTTATGACGTCACAATGGAGCTTAATGCCACGAAAACCAATGATCAGAGTACTGTAAACTGGGAAAATTTCGCGGCAGTTTAATTTTCGCGATTTTCGCATTTGGAACGGAAGCGAGAAAATAAAGCGGCGGGAATATACTTGTCTATTATTGAAGTCAATGGTCAGCAACTTGGCAGCGCGAATTTAAAGCTGCGCTTACTAAAATCCTGTCAATTTACCGCGAAATAAAGACGATGCAAAAATTTCCCGGTTTACAGTATACAGAAAATATCAAATGAGAAGGCAACAATCAAAATGCAAATTTTGAGTATGAAGTAATAAATTTGACAGTATTTATTTATCTGTTGTATAATATTGGTCCATGTTTATATATTTTAAATGGTGTTTGACAGTTATGTTTGGTGATTTGATCATTGTCTTTAAATGTTTTATGTAGTATGTTTAGTGATTTCTTCATTTTCATCACAATGTTTTAAACAATTTTCAAAACAGAGGTGCAAAGCTCTTATTACGTCAGATTATCACCTCTCCCACATCATTTCCTCCATATTGGATTTATCATGCCCTTTTCACGGTGTGGCAGAGGTGCTAATGGACGTAGGAAAAATTTGAACCTCTGTCTTGGAGATTGTGTTTTAAACTGATTCCACCATCTCCAAGATGTTTCAACTAGTTTGTTTAGTGGTTTAATGTCACCACAGTGTTTTATACAAACACTGTTACCAGAAGGATTTATACAATATTTTGGTTGATGTAATTACTGTCACGACAATGTATGTCTGATGGTTTGATCATTGTCATCATGGTGTTTTATACCGTATGTTGTTGATGTATGATAATTTATGTTTGTTTTTCAACTTTTTATGATATTATTCAGATTATTTCAATAAAATATGAGAAAAATTTTTTTTTGGATTTCTTTAAACGAAGATAAAGGAATCTATACAGCATGGTTCTTAGGACATGTTCACACTGGGATTATTCTGGATGAACTAAATTCACAAATACAGATAGGGTGCCTGTTCAAACTTTAGTATTTATTGTGGATTAACTAAGTCCTAGTATGAACACTGTGGAATAACTTGACTTTACTTGAGTTAAACTGGATTAACTTTAATGGTTTTGACACATCCTTTGTTTTGAATTTCTCCCATGGGGATTCCCAATTCATTTAAACTACAAAAAATTCTAATAATATATCTTTGTATCATGGTTTTTAGGGTTGTTGTCCGACTGTTTAAAAAGAGAGTGGTATTCTATTTTATCAATCAATCATTCTGTCAATCAGTTGACATGTCAATCACATTTCTTGGAAGTTTTTTTTCTCCAATACTAAATGAAATAAATTTGTTAAATTTTCTCACTAGATTTATATGGTTATATCATAATGTTGGATTCATTTTCGAATCTGATAGAGTATTTTTGAGTCAATTTATGACATTTCTAGCATTTAACCATTCTGTAGATGTCATTTTTAGAAGCATTTTCAGACATGCTTTCGTACTACTTCTTGCTCATGCTTTAGTTGAATTTGACACTGTGATGATGATGATCAATAATTTTTATGCCCCCAGGTCAAGGATCAGGGGCATATTGTCCTGTCTGTCTGTCTGTCTGTTTGTCTGTGCATCTGAAACTTTAACCTTCGATATAATTTTTGAACTATGTAAGAAAGACTTTTCATATTTGGCAAGTGTATAGGTCTAGTCAAGAGGAACACAAATTTGGAAAAAAAAATTTGGTCAAGGTCACAGAGGTCGAAACTTGCTTTAGGGGGCATTTGTAGTGTTTCACAAACACATCTTGTTCATTTTTTTTTCTCACCATATGTATGAAATATTTTCTCACAAGTTCTGTAATTATGCCATATTATAATATGCTATATGAAACCTGTCTATGCTGATAAAAGCTAAAAAATGAGAGCTGGGTTATTCGTAGTGCGCATTACAAATTTCCTCTCCTGGGTTGAAGGTCCATGTGAGCAATTGCCCTTATTTTTCGTCCATCTTTGTCGTTAACATATCACTTTTTGAACTTCTTGAGAATTGTTGCACTGAATAAAACAAGATATTGCGGAATGCAATCAGCCCGGGCATCCAACCCAGCTACAAGAGGAGAACTTAGTTTAACATTGGATGATATGGGAAATACACACAAAGTTATTCTTCTGGAGTACTACTGAAAGGACTTAAACCAAACTTGGCATGAATGACGTTTTAGGTATTTCCCAAAAGTTGTTACGTGGTGCAGGCCAGCCATTAAAAATGGTTTCCAGTGGGATCTTTAGAGGATTCAAAGCGAACTTAGCATTAATGATACTAATAAGATGCTGGCCAAAGGTTGATTCTTTGGTACTGATCCCTCAGCTTAAATAGCTGTCAGCACACAATTATATTGGAAATGTCAGACAAAAATCTTCTAGAGAACTGCTGAACAGCATTAAACAAAGCAGTGCTTGGCTTTTACTTAATCGATGCTACCAAGGTGAGTTGACACATATGAGCAGATCCATCATCAATATGCTGCCAGCGGAGAACGTGGCGAGATCTTTTTTCGCTCATCTTGCCTAAAAGGCCATGTGAGCTTTTGCCATCAATTGGCGTCCATCGTCCGTCCGTCCGTAAACTTTTTACATTTTGACTATCTCCTCAGAAACCACTGGACCAATTTAAACCAAACTTTCCGGGACAACGGCAGTAAAATACCGAAGGAACAAAGCACAAGATTACACAAATCAAAGTCCAGAGACAAAGCAAAAGCAAGAACACCAGAAGACGGAAGACCAAAGACACCACATGCCCACAAAACACACAAACATTACATAAACAACGCAAAAAACTAAAGCACTAACAGTGTGAACTCTCAAATAACAGAGAGACATCAGGTACTCCGGAAGGGTAAGCATGTCCTGCTCTGTATACAGAACTCGTCACACTGTCAGTGGGTCAATCTAGGGTAAAGTCAAAACCGGTAGTGTCAAATCCAGGAAGACGCGAATCTAGCTAAAAATGTCAGTTTTCATTTGTGACACTGACATTTCATATATATCTATGATGTCGTGGTGATGGCCATAGAATTTCTGAAGGGACGAAAGTAACAACGGCTGAACATATCCCTGACTCAGCAGTTTTTGTGACAATGCTTTTGCTCTTTCCACAAAGTCACTGTATGTACTGCACGCTCTACAATAACGAATTAATTGTGAAATATATACTCCATATGCTTGGGATGTAGGTATATTGCTGCAGAGAAAGGGAAAGTTCACAATTGGAAAGTCAAAGTCATCACGTTTGTCATAAAATCTAGATTTCAGACGTTCATGCTCGTCAATGTATAACAAAAAGTCAAGGTATGAAGCAGAATCGGGTGTATCGGTTGTCTCTTTATATTCAAGTTCACTGGGGTAGATGCGATGTAAATATTCTTTAAATCTTGGGTTATTAAGAGAAAGTACATCGTCTATATATCTGAAGCTGAAATTAAAAGTCTGGGCTAGAAAAAAGGAAAAGGTCAGCTAAAAGTGGCGCACAATTTGTTCCCATAGGAATCCCTATTGTCTGTTGAAAACCACGGCCTTCACATTCAACAAAAATGTTGTCGATCAAAAATTCAAACATCTTAATCACGAATGATGTATGGAAGGTCCTTTACTTAGTTTGCCGAAATTTTTCCGATCCACCAACAAACATGGCTGCCAGCGCTTAACTTAGGTTTAACATTGGACCCATTGGGAAAAGCATATATTTGCTATCTCCTCAGAAACCACTGGACCAATTTGAACCAAACTTTACAGGAATGATATATGGAAGGTCCTTTACTTAGTTTGCTGAAATTTTTCCGATCCGCCAAAAACATTGCCGCCAGCGCTGAACTAAGTTAAACATAGGATCCTATGGGAAAAAGCATATATTTGCTATCTCCTCTGAAGCAACAGAAGCAAATTGAACCAAACTTTACAGGAAGGATGTATGGAAGGTCCTTTATATAGTTTATCGAAATTTTTCTGATCCACTAAAAACATTGCCACCAGCACTGAACTTAGGTTAACATTGGACCCTATGGGAAAAGCATATGATAGTATTTGCTATCTCCTCTGAGGCTACTAAAGCAAATTGAACCAAACTTTACAGGAATGATGTATTGAAGGTCTTTTATGAAGATTGCCGAAAATTTTCCAATCCTCCAAAAAACATGGCCGCCAGCGCAGAACATAGTTTAACATGGGACCTTATGGGAAAAAGCATATATTTGCTTTCTCCTCTGAAGCTACTGAAGCAATTCGAACCAAACTTAACAGGAATGATGTATGGAAGGTCATTAACTTAGTTTGCCAATATTTTGCTGATCCGCCAAAAAGAACATGGCCGCCAGTGCTGAACTTAGGTTTAACATTGGATCCTATTGGAAAAAGCATATATTTGCTATCTCCTCAGAAACCACTGGACCAGTTTGAACCAAACTATACAGGAATGATGTATGGAAGGTCCTTTATGTAGATTACCAAATTTTTTCTGATCCGCCAAAACATGGCCACCAGCGCTGAACTAAGTTTAACATAGGACCCTATGGGAAAAAGCATATATTTGCTATCACCTCTGAAGCTACTGAAGAAAATTGAAACAAACTTTACAGGATTGGTGTTTGGCAGGTCCTTTATGAAGATGACCGAAATTTTTCTAATCCGCTAAAAACATGGCTGCCAGTGCAGAACATAGTTTAACATGGGACCCTATGGGAAAAGCATACACTTGCTATCTCCTCTGAAGCTACGGAAGCAAATTGAACCAAACTTTACAGGTATGATGTACGGAAGGTCCTTTATGTAGATTGCCGAATTTTTTTCGATCCGCTAAAAACATAGCCGCCAGCGCAGAACATAGTTTCACATTGGACCTTATGGGAAAAACATAATTAGCTACTGAAGCAAATTGAACCAAACTTTACAGGAATGAAATATGGAAGGTCCTTCACATAGATTGCCGAAAATTTTTCGATCCCATAAAAAATGGCCGCCAGCGCAGAACATAAATTAACATAGGACCCAATGGGAAAAGCATTTATGTTCTATCGTTTCTGAAGCCGCTTAAGCAAATTCAACCAAACTTTACAGGAATGATGTATGGAAGGCCTTCTATGTAGAATGCTGAAATTATCCCGATCCACTAAAAAACATGGCCACCAGCGCTGAACTAAGTTTAACATAGGAGCCTATGGGAAAAAGCATATATTTGCTATCTCCTCTGAAGCTACTGAAGCAAATTGAAACAAACTTTACAGGATTGGTGTTTGGCAGGTCCTTTATGAAGATGGCCGAAATTTTTCCAATCCGCTAAAAAACATGGCTGCCAGTGCAGAACATAGTTTAACATGGGACCCTATGGGAAAAGCATACATTTGCTATCTCCTCTGAAGCTACGGAAGCAAAGAGAACCAAACGTAATAGGTATGATATACGGAAGGTCTTTTATGTAGATTGCCGAATTTTTTTCGATCCGCTAAAAACATAGCCGCCAGCGCAGAACATAGTTTCACATTGGACCCTATGGAAAAGCACATATTTGCTATCTCCTCTAAAGCTACTGAAGCAAAATTTACAGGAATGAAATTTGGAAGGTCCTTCACATAGATTGCTGAAAATTTTTTGATCCCATAAAAAACATGGCCGCCAGCGCAGAACATAAATTAACATAGGACTCAATGGGAAAAGCATTTATGTTCTATCGTTTCTGAAGCCGCTTAAGCAAATTCTACTAAACTTTACAGGAATGATGTATGGAAGGCCCTCTATGTAGAATGCTGAAATTATCCCGATCCACTAAAAAACATGGCCGCCAGCGCAGAACATAGTTTAACATTGGACCCTATGGGAAAGGCATATATTTGCCATCTCCTCTGAAGCTACTGAAGCAAATTGAACTAAACTTCACAAGAATGTTGTATGGAAGGTCCTTTATTCTGATTGCGGAAATTTTCCCCATCCGCTAAAAAACATTGCCGCTGTTGCAGATCATAGTTTTAACATTGGACCCTAAGGGAAAAGCATATATTTGCCATCTCCTCTGAAGCTACTTAAGCAAATTGAACCAAACTTTACAGGAATGATATATAAAAGGTCTTCCAATAAGAACTATGGCCGCCAGCACGAAACATAGTTTAACATTGGACCCTTTGGGAAAATCATGTTTTCATCTTCTCCTCTTATACCACTGAAGCAAATTCAATCAAACTTTACAGGAATGATGTATGGAAGGTACTTAACAAAAAAATTATTTCATTTCATTTCATTTTGATTTGAAAAAAAAACGTGGATTCCAGTGGAAAACATTGGAGCCTGGTATGAGATAACCATCTTTTCGTCATCTTCTCTGAAACTAATCAAGCAAATTTAGTTAAATGTATAGAGGGTACTTTGCAAAAATTATTCATTTCAATGGGATCAGACAAAAATCATGGGTGCTAATGGAGAACATAGCTAAACATTTGACCCCATTGGTAAAAAACACCTGTTTTGGTTATGCATGGCATAGAAACAATTGGCAGGTGAGCGATACAGGCTCAGTCTCTGAGCCTCTAGTTTTAGAGACGCAGCTTGACGCGGCTGTTGGAGATTCATGAAAAGATCTTCATCTAGAGAACTGTTGGCTGAACAGATTTAAAGCCAAACATTTCATAAATGTTACTTACGAATTCCTAACCAAGAGTATTGTTACATCTATTCAGACGAATGTTCCAAATTGATGACCGGCAGGCGCTTGGTGAGATATTTTGACAGCTGATTGGATTTTAGCGAGTTTAGCTTGAATGATACTTATAAGGTCTTGACCAAGTTCTTTGACACCTGTACCTAAACATAACCAGCTTAATAGGGGTGATGTTTATATTTTTTAATGTATTTAACAATGATAAAATCAGTAACCTTGTTGTAAAAGTTTTGATGTGATATTAAAATTACGATCATGAAATTTGTCAAGAGTAGAACAAACAAAAACAAATCCTACCATTTGACATATATGCACCTAGTAGGATGGAGCTAGAGCCGTCAAGAAAATGGAAATTAGTAATGCTGAAATCAAAATCATCCCTTTAACCATAAAATCTAATTTTTTTCACCAGAGTCAATGACGATAGTTATATACAGAAAAGGACAGTATTTGGAATCATTGTTAGATTTATTAAATTTCAGTTCTTGTGAGTAAAATAATAATGTCTACATAATTTAAAAACTGGGGATTGTCAATAGCAAGGATATCGTCAATATACCACTGTTATAATTGAAAATAGGAATAAGTTTATAACTATTTTGTATGGTTCCATTTTGAAGTTTTTTTTCAAGAAGCCTCTTTTGTAACAGAACAGAAAAAATCTGCAAAGAGAGGTGCACATATTACCCATGGGAGTACTAATGACATGTTGATACATAGTGTTGCCAAAAAGAATATATATGTTTTCCAGCAAAAGGTTGAGTGTCTTATTAATCCAAGGAAATAAATGATATCATTATACGTCTTTGCTTAATCATAGTATTTAATAGCTAATTCCTTTATACAAGTAAGTGAACTAGTTAAATGGGCAAGTTAGTAGTAGAACAGTCACTAGATGCCAAAATAAAAGATGTTTGAAGTGATTTTTGTAAAACTTGGGAACCCAGCACATGATATAGTCAATTTGTTATCTTTTGATGGAGGCATTTCTGTATCCTTATGATATAACGTTGTTTGGCCGATTTTTTTTAAACCTTGCAATGTCTATTTTTTTGTAAATTTGTTGGGGACTGGGGATGTCTCCCTCGTGCAGAGCTCTGTCCTTGGCTGATTTTGGCTTAACATTTAGATTTTATTGGTAATTATACCCCCGCTCCGAAGGAGGGGTATACTGTTTTACCTCTGTTATTTAAATATCTTTTGGTATATGGTCTTCCAAACGTTTAGATTTTATCTGCACTGAAGAGACATAAGTTGTCGAAATGCGCATATATAGAAATTAAATTTACAGTAACTTCGGTATTTAGTTATTTGTTACCACTGGGTCGATGCCACTGCTGGTTGACTTTTAGTCCCCGAGGGTATTCACCAGCCCAGTAGTCAGTACGTCGGTGCTGACCCGAAAGCCGATTCTATTTGGAACCTTACAATATCAAACTTTTTGTAAATTTTGTTGAAAACTAAGGAGTATCTCCCTCATGCAAAGCTCTGTTCTTTGCTGATTTTGGCTTTACATTTAGATGAATCTTAGATCATATTGGTTATTTGTTCTCTATCAGTATTTAAATATCTTTTATATGGTCTTGTTTAGATTTTATCTGCACTGAAGAGACATAAGTTGTCGAAATGCGCATATGCAGAAATTAAATTCACAGTAACTTCGGTATTAAGTTATCCGTCCGTCATTCTGTCTGTCCATCCGTCCATCCGTCCGTCACACATATTTTTGTCACATTTTTCTCAGCAACCACGCATGATAGCCACTTGATATTTAGTATGGTGCTTCAGTATGGGGTCCCATACTGTGCCTCCCCTTTTCGGCCATATTGAATCACTACTTCCTGTTTACCGACATGGGTTGTGCGCTAAAGCAGAGACTAAATTCACAGTAACTTCGGTATTTGGTTATTACTTAAGGTTTTTTTTCGTCCCAATTGACACGTTTGAAAGCACCACCCGCTACGAATGCACCCCCTGTCCGGTGATACATAATGTGTACAACGCTAAAGTAGGAGACAAAAAAAATCGTCCGATAGTTCAGATAAGTCTAAGGGACCGACCATTTAACTGGAAAGGGGGGGGGGGGCTATGGTTTTTTTTCTAAAAAAAATAATTTGGAGCCGATTTTATGTGAAAAAAATATTTTGGCTGCCAAAATGATGAAAAAAAATATCTGACGGAGGCTTTCTGCCCCAAAAAATAATGTCAATTTTGAAAAAAAAATATTTTGATACACTTGAAAAAAATAAATAAATTGTTTCGCGCGAAGCGAGAAAAAATTTTACTGTCCAGAAAAAAACCATAACCCCCCTTCGGGTTAAATGGTCGGTCCCTAATGTAAACACCACAAACTGTTACATTATTTCATTGAGGGCACCACAAGATTAACGTGTGTTAATTTTAAGCTGTATTGTGACGATACTTTAGTATATCATATCAGCTCAAATACATATATAGAATAATTGTAATGACTTGTAATAATGACATCTTTAAGATATTCTACTGTTATATTTTAACAGTAAACTGTGAATGTAATGCCCTACAGAAGTATAAGCCATTTACAATATCCTCATTCTAATTCTTCAAAAATGGAATATATCTTTGTTGAAATTTGTATTGCTAAAAATCTTTTTCATAGCGAAATAACATTTATTTTTCTGATAATTGTATAATGCATAATGGTTTTCTAGGATCATGCTTTGGGGTTATGATTAGATTGGTGTATGCTTCGATTTTCATTAGTCGAAGTTTGTCAATATTCCCCTGTATAACAAACATCATATAGTAATTTAGATTATGTCGGAATTTTTATGATGAAACAATCTTTAAAAAAAAAAACAAAAACAAAAACAAAAAAAATACCGAAGTTACTGTTAAGTAATTTTCTGCATATGCTTTTACTGAGATGTGAAATGTAACATTTTTTTTCATTCTGCAGCATTTCGGTCATTTGTGATGGTAAAAAAAGAAGACTTGAGCAGGTGCGTTATTGCAGTTTTTTTCAGTGTCACTATTGTATAAAAGATACCGAAATTGATGACTTCCCTCTCAAAATTTTATGGTCTCTATGGTACTAGTGGCACCATAAATAATAGTGACACTGATTAGTTTTTGCTGTGCCTAGCTGTCTAAACAGAACAACAGAACTAGCACATTCAGATACCACTATATGTTAAGGGATATATTGGCAAACGAATACCGAAGCAAGAACGAGGAAAGGGGAATTCTAAAATCATAAATTTTCAATAATATTATAATATTATAATTATCCCCGCACTTCCGAAGAAAGTTTAGGGATAATATTATACCCTCCGTCCGCCCGTCCGTCCGTCCGTCACACTTTTCTTGTGACTCAAACTCCTCCTACATTTTTGGATTTAGGGATTTAATTTTATGTAGAATTGTTGCATATAGTCTGTAGATGCGCAATAAGCTTTCGGATTTTCGATATTGGTCTTGGTACAAACAAGAGGCCCCATGATGTCAATTTTAACAAAAGATGTGGACACATGTGGCATGTGACGCAAACTCCTCCTATATTTTGGGATTTATGGATTAAATCTTTATGCAGAATTGTTGCATATAGTCTTATAGATTTGCAATAAGCTTTTGGAATTTTGGTTCCGGTTCCAACTTTGGTAAATTTCCTGAAAATGTCAAAGACACATATTTTTTTTAAAAAAATTTTGCCATATCATCTTATATTCTGACAAGTGTTTGGTAAAAAAAAATTCTAAAAAGTTTGGATTCTGAAACGTGGCTCCATGTTTGGTAAATTTCCTGAAAGTCTCAAAGACCACTTATATTTTGGAATTCTACCTAGCAACCGTACTTAAATTGATTATTTAATTTAGGACAAACATTTTCATCAATAAAATTTCAAAAATATTTGATTCCAATTTTGGTAAATTTCCTGAAAGTCTCAAAGACCACTTATTTTTTTGGAATTCTACCTAGCAACCATACTTAAATTGTTTGTGTAGTTTATGACAATCATTTTTCACCAATTAGATTTCAAAAATATATGATTCCAATTTTGGTAAATTTCCTGAAAGTCTCAAAGACCACTTATTTTTTGGAATTCTATCTAGCAACTGTACTTAAAATGTTTGTGCAGTTTAGGACAAACATTTTCGTCAATTGGATTTTAAAAATATTTGATTCCAGTTTTGGTAAATTTCCTGAAAGTCTCAAAGACCACTTATTTTTTGGAATTCTACCTAATAACTCTACTTGAATTGTTTGTGTAGTTTATGGCAAACATTTTCAACAATTGGATTTCAAAAATATTGATGCAAATCTTGGTAAATTTCCTGAAAGTCTCAAAGACCACTTATTTTTTGGAATTCTTCGTAGCAACTATACTTGAATTGTTTGTGTAGTTTATGACAATCATTTTTCACCAATTAGATTTCAAAAATATTTGATTCCAAT
>MJUU01074083.1:68754-91116 GCA_002080025.1 Modiolus philippinarum
CAGTATGATTTATTGTAAAAATTAAAGATAATCTATGATATCTAATAATGTCAAAATTCATGAAAATACTTAATTCAAGGAAAATGAACCCCTAAAAGTAAAAAAACAATACAAATCCTTGGAATTTTGCAAAATTAAAAAATCAATACACACTTTATTTTAAGTTTTATTGTTATTTCATATATTAAAAATATGATTTCTATTAATCTGNTAACGACTATCAATTGTTAGATTTCAAAAATAATGAACAAATTTATGCCCAAGATGTATAACAACTGTTTTCTGTGTCAAACAGGGAGTGCGGGGATAGCTGTCGTTTCCGACAACATCTAGTTTCATCTAATTTCCATTAATATGATGTATCAGTAAAGCAATGCTCTAGACAACTTATTTTAGCGGTGAAAAAGATTACTTTAGCTCCACAAGAGACCAAAAAGCATATATCATGTCATCTTCGCTAACCAAGGGTTACGATCCGATCATCTCCTCTTCACCCTTGGCAGATCTAGCCACATATTTGGAGACACAAGTCCAAAATTATCTCCCTTTGAAGTAAGATTTTCAGTATGATTTATTGTAAAAATTAAAGATAATCTATGATATCTAATAATGTCAAAATTCATGAAAATACTTAATTCAAGGAAAACGAACCCCTAAAAGTAAAAAACAATACAAATCCTTGGAATTTTGCAAAATTAAAAAATCAATACACACTTTATTTTAAGTTTTATTGTTATTTCATATATTAAAAATATGATTTCTATTAATCTGATTGGATGCAGCCAAGTCCAACTGCAACCAATCAAATCTGTGAATTTGAAGCTTCAGAAATCAAGCTAGATCTGCCAAGGGTGAACAGGAGATGATCGGATCGTAACCCTTGGCTAGCGAAGATGATATCATGTAGCACTGTACTTTGCACATTAAGTTCCTACATTGTTCCTGTTGATGTTTCATTGTATTTATTCTATATTACATGTAAAAAATACCCCCTGAAATATTCTGACTATTATATATTTAGATGCAGTTCGTGACTAAAATCATACACTTTGGAGTAAAATAAGCCATCATTGCAATAGATCAAAAACCTGAATAACACGAATAACAAATTAAGTATAGTGGTGTATCTTTACCTACACAAATGACCGAAATGCAATCAAAAAGATGCCAACAGAAAAAAAAGGAATTTTACAATAGGAAAACTTGCATTGTCAACGCTGCATAGCATACCACGTTACATCTCGCGTACAGCTTTGAAATCTGAATTGAATAATGATAAAAATTGTTTAATTATGAAATTCTGACATTATTTACATTATTATATGTTGCAAAAAATGGGATAACAGGAAACATCTAAAATGGCCGAAAATTATAGTCACATGCCACAATCTGCCAGGGAACTAAACAGGAAAAACACAAACAAGACAGGAGACAAACGTAAACAACGATAGGAACCCGGCACTAGCAAAAGCCAGCGGTAGGGTTAAACCAGTTTATGGGTACCCAAACCTCCCCTTTATCTGTCCCGTTTCCCTATAGTATCATAAACATACTATAGTATAAAAACATACAAATAAACCCCAATGCAGGTAGACTACTAAGTCCATGACCACAATCAAAGAAGAGAAAATGACAATACGTAATTTTGGGTCAAGGGGTGCTCGCAACTAAACTGCTGGCTAGCTCAAGGAGTCTAGTCTGCTTATAAAACACTGTCACACTACGGAAGAAAAATCAGATTCAGAACTTCCCGAAGGGTTTGGACAAGAATCATCATATATTTCAATAGACATCGCCAGTATCAGTGCGAGGCCAGTATGTGTGTAAAATGTTCAGGTTACTAGATCTCAAAGCCAATTTTAACGGTATCCCCTATTTCGTAAAGAATATAAGTTACGTCCCAGATTTTCTGGATCTTTAATCAGTTTTGGCATTATTTAACAATATTTCCGTAAAAATGAGGATTCGAAATGCCCATAGTAATAAGCTGTTTGCGAGTAACGCAATATTTAGATATCAAATTTCATATCTATTATCAAACTTCTTAAAGTATTCAACAAATTATAAATTCTGCATGTAACCTTTTTGTAAAAGCTTGGCTATGATTGTAAGGTTACGTTCAAGTAAAACAAACGCATGCGAATCGCATTAGTTGAGAAATATACACACCGTAGAATGGAGCTAGAGGAATGTCGCCGTCAAGGAAAGGGAAATTAGTAATAGTGAAATCAAAATCATCCCTTTTATCATATATTATAGTTTTTTATTTTACCAGATTCAATAATGATAGTTAGGTACAGAAAAGGGCAGTATTTTGAGTCATTGTAAGCCTTATTTAATTTCAGATCTTGTGGGTAAATGATTTCTACATAATCCAAAAACTGGGGATTGTCATTGTAAGGATATCGTCAATATACCTGCTGTTATCATTGAAAATAGAAATAAGTTTATCACTAATTTGGTATGGTTCCGTTTTGAAGTTTTTTCATAAAGTCTCGTTCGTAACAGAACAGAAAACGATCTGCAATGAGAGGTGCACAATTTGTACCCATGGGAATATCTATGACCTGTTGATAAATAGTGTTGCCAAAACGATCAAAAATGTTGTCCAGCAAAAGATTGAGTGCAGTAATCATATCATCACATGTCCAGGAACAATGATTATTGTTGGTAATACTGGAGAATAATCCTTATTTTTTTTAGAACAAATGACCTGCAAACCAGAAAATGGAAAAGACATGTCTCTGGTATTTGATGTCAACAAATGAAAAATCGAAGTAAGATTAGCTGAATTGAGAGACCAGTAAAAATATAGCAACTAAACCCTAACCAGGGAAATAGAACAATTAAAAATGATATAAAATTATTATAAAGATAAATATTATTCCGCGAAATCATTCAATAATGAAAACAGATTTAAAATTTATTAAAAAAATCTACAACAAAACAATTTAAAAGAAGAATAAAAGTTCACTTGTCTATTGGGTTTCCGTATATAGATTGGACTATTGCTTTTCATTCACAGCCTATTATTAAAAGAGTATTCCAGTTGTATGTCCAGGCTATGTTGTTTCGTCACTTTTCAACATTTATGGCTGACAAATCTGAAGATGATGCTGTATCGTGTATGTCAGATCCTCTAAATGCGACGACTTCACAAACAGGTGTTTATTGGTTATCAGAAAACTACTCGCCTAGGAATATGAAGAGGGGCGTTTGAAATTATCAATCCGTAAATTCCAAGATTAACATCAGAAGCTAGTTGGTTGATTCGTATAAGATCCTGCTACTGACGCGTTTACATTTTACTACTATTTAAAAACTTTGCAGATATCATGTCGCATATACATATCAGGAGACGCTTTAACATGGGAATTTATTTGGACATGTCCATGTTATTTCGTATAGTATGGTTTATGAGAAGACTTGAATGTTAGTATCCAACGCTCGCTAATTAGCTCACCTGTCCTTAAAGGCCATACGAGCTTTTGCCATCACGTTGCGTCCGTCGCCTGTCTGTCGTCCGTCAACTGTTGCTAAAATTTTCTCCTCTGAAACTGCTCATCCAACTGTAACCAAACTTGGCCTGAATCATCACCAGTGTATGCAGTTTGAAAATTGTGCGTTATTAGGCTATTGACCAAACAACGTTAACATGACCACCGTTATCAAAAAATAGAACAAAGGGGTAAATACCTTTTTTTAAATAGCACAAACACCGTACTATCTGACTGGCACAGAAATGACCAGCATGATGAGATCTACCTACCGTACAATTTTGAAGAAAATAGGATTACAAGTCTTGGAGTTATTGCTCCCCCCTTTTTTTAAATTTGCAAAATTTTGATCTTTTTCATTATTTATTAAAAAAAACTTTAAGAGATAGAGGTCAACTTTTATTGCCAAAAGATTCATCATATCAAGATCTACCCACTCTGAAATTGTGAAGGAAATCCAATTACTCATCTAGTAGTAATTGTCCTGTAATGGTCAAATTTTCGTAATTTTACACATTTTGCCTTATATTTAAAAAAATTAAGACCGGGATTAAGTGGCAAATGCAGAAATGTTCATTAACCAAAAAGTTCTTAGGTGATCCCTTTTAAATTATGTGTCCGTCAAATCCTTGCCTCTTCCAAGATGGATGATCATAGTCAACTATTGGGGCCTAAAATAAAACTAATTCAAAGATTTTCTTCTCTGAAACTATGAAAGCAATTGGAACCATACTCCATCACAATTGTTGTTATTTAGCCCTCTTTGAAAATTGTGCGAATCCGCATAAGATCAAAGATGGCTGCCAGCGATGAAGATAGTTTACATAGTACACTATGGAAAGCATTCAAAGATCGATCTTCTCCTCTGAAGCTACAGAAGCAATTAGAACCAAACTATGTCACGATTGTCATTGGGTGCATCCTTGTAAAAATAAGTTTTGATTTCTGTTCCTCATCAATGCTGGCCGCCAATAATAACCAAGTTTAGTATTGAACCAATGGGAAAACATGCAAAGATCTTCTCTGAGACTACTTTTGCTTTTGGAACCAAACTTGGTCACAATCGTGAGTGAATTGGCTTGCTTTGAAAAATGCATCCAGTAATTACAAAAACAGTATAACAGTAAACATCTACAATGGCCGAAAACTGCAATCACATGCCACAATTCACAAGAAACTCCACTACATTAACAATAATGAAGACAAGAGATAAACATAAACAACGATAGGAACTCGGGATAGCCGGACTTAGTACCGGCATTAGCAAAAGCCAGTGGTAGGGTTAAATCGGATTATGGTAACCAAAACCTCCCCTTTCTCTTTCCCGTTTCCCTATAGTATAATAAACATACGAATAAAACCCAATAAATAGACTACTAACTCTATGACCGCTATCTTGGAAAAGAAAAGCATATGAAAAAACGTTATTTAGAAAGATGAGTCAAAAGTAAGTCCACATCAGATCCAAGATGGCCGACAACATGGAACATAGTTTAAACTATTAGACCATATTACATCGAGGTCAAACTACAATGATTAGGCTATGTTATTACTGTAAAATGGTCACAATGATGAACTAATACTTTTTTTTGTCATACTTATTACACATTGCTTAACCTTTCAATACAAAACAAAAGCAAATATTACTGTGAATTAAGTTTCTGCATGTCCATTTGACCAGTGCAGATAAAATCAAAATATCTTGAAAGCCAATCAATCAATCTCAAACCTAAATATATTTAAAAGCTGATAGAGAACAAATTATCAATAAGGTCTAAAAAGTAAAGCCAAAATTAGATAAGTGCAGAGCTATGCAAGAAGGAAATACTCCGAAGTATAAAAAAAAATCCTCAAATCTAGATATAGCAAGTAACAAAATACTGAAGTTGCTGTAAATTTAGTTTCTGCTTATCGACATTTCGACAGATTGTGTCTCTGCAGTGAATTAAAATATAAAAATTTGGAAATGAACAAATGAAAAGATATGATATAAACGTTCATAGGACGATCTCTACAAATACATGGTAATGTAAGAGAATGGAACCTTCATCAATGAGCACTTATACCTTAGAGAAAAGTTCAGATGGCTCTTGAGAGGAATTCGCATGCTTGAGGAAGGAAGCGCTTGTTTTAGTCAATTAATGATTCAAAATCAGGATATATCACATTATTTTTTATGGTTTGATTGGATTAAGATTGTAAATGGCCAGTTCGACAATTTCTTTTTATTTTTATTGCAGATGAAATTAAACACACGAGTTGCAAAAAGTGAGGAATGTGAAATACCTTACAGGTAACAATTGTCAACGTAACTCCAAAAATTAGTTTTAGGAACATAATTACATTTCCCCATAACACTCTGCTTAGGTATCCAAGATGACTTCCAGCAGGATGAAAATTCATTGTAGTAAAATTCATTAAAATGTGTTAATGTCCTTGGAAGGATAGAATTGCAAGTTATGTGTTTAATACTCGCTATGTATGCATTAAAGGTTTGTCATATGCTCACCTTCATGTACGTTCTAGTTACCACCTGATTATTGTTCCCACATCACATGATTTATTGATAATTTGTTCTCTATCAGTCTTTATGCATATTTCTGTATATGGATTTCCGATATTTTGATTTTATCTGCACTGAATAGATATAAGTTGTCGAAATGCGAATATGCAGAATCTAAGTTAACAGCAACTTCTGTATTATGTTATTTATTATCACTGGGCCGATGTCTCTGCTGGTCACTTGACTGTTAGTTCCCGATGGTATTCACTAACCCATAAGCCAGTACTTCGGTGCTGACCCGAAAACCGATTTTATCTCGAAACTTGCAATATCTAATTTAACAATATTTTGTTCAAAACCATGGAGTATCTCCCTCTTGCATAGCTTGATGTCCTTAGCTGATTTTGGCTTTTCTACTTAAAGATCTTATTGGTAATTTGTTCTCTATCAATCTTTACACATATTTTGGTATATGGATTTCAAATATTTTGATTTCATCTTCACTGTAGAGGGACAAGTTGTCGAAATGCGCATGTGCAGAATCCAAATTAACTTATGTTATTTATTATGCCAAGTTTTTACTATTGACTTGACGGTTGTCCTGTTGTTTAAATGTTGTGTTTGTCTTCTATAATAAGTCTTTTTGTCGGGCATCAAATGACAACATTTGTAAGAACATTTTCCGGTTAATTGTATGTTTGTTGACAACCCCGCATCCAATGCATGTAGCGTTGCTCGACATCTGGCAATAAATTCCGCTCAAACCGGTGCTAGCGGCCGTTTTGAACTTACTTTGAGGTATGAGCACAACTCATTGCTTAAGGCCTCATGGTGATTTCAAGATGAACAACAATAAAAGCGTTGTTCTCATGATTGCTTAGTTTCCCATATATTTGTAGAGACTTTGTCTTATTTGCATTTACTCTATATCCCTTCATTAGTTTCAAGTGTCCGTCCTAGCTGGTTCATCTAGCAAAACCCAGAATCGATATTTTGGATATTATTCCAAACGCAAAGGAGTGACATATATTGGATAATATGACATCTATTTTTTTTCTTTTCTCAAAATATAATCACTTTTATTTCAAAAGCCACTACCGCAAACTACAAACACAGGTTTGAAATTAGTGTTCAATAGTTAATACAGAAGTGTAATAAAATTTCGTAATCAATCGTTTTTGTTGTTAACTTATTTATGTGATATTAACAAAAGGGGTCAAATCATCAACCTATGTACTTTTCCAACTTACATTACGAAGCGTTCTATATATATGTTTGGTACATTAGTTTAACATTGACTGTTTATGATACTTATTTATGCACAGTATTTTGTATAAAAAAGCGGGAAAAAGTGTATACCTATTGCTTGCTTTTCCAGGGTACAAAGTCTGGCTATTCCGAGTTCTTATTGTTATTTTACGTTTGTCGTTTGTCTTTCTTCTGTGAATTTTAGTGCAGTTTCCTTGTGGATTGTGGCATCTGATTGTAATTCTCAGTCATTGCCGTTGTTTCCTGCTATCTTTTCTATTTTATGTTCAGATGAAGTCCCAGGGTAATGACAACGTCTGACTAGACAGGGTTAGCATCTCTTGCTATGCATGCACNTTAGGGAGTATAATTGATAGTTTTGAAAACCACACAGTTCGGTTTTATTTTCAAATACGGCAATTCGTTGTGTGAAAAATAATCTACTCTGCCAGAGCATCGAAATGTATTAATTTTGTTACGGGTGTATGTTTGCGATTCCCGATATTAATATAAAGATATATGTTACAGGAGGTTTCTGTCTTTGAATTAAGCTTGTTTTTCTTCCAAATTCAGAATATATATTAAATGATGAAAGGGCATTTATTAATGGCATGCATATCCAAATTCTCAATTATTTTCTGACGGATCAGAAAAGAAAACTTTAGAAATTGTTAAAAAAACAAATCGAAGAAATATTATCACTTACGAATGAGACACAACAGTTTCTATTTTTAGCGTTGAAAGAGATTACCATAGCTCCCAGCATAAAAGCATAAAAAAAAGAAAAAAAAAAGAAAAAAAAAGAAAGAAAAGGCTTCTTATGTAGAAATATTCCCACTGTTATTTATTTAGATACAATTCGTGAACAAATGCCTTGACTAAAATCATGCGATTTGGAGTAAAGTAAAAATTGAAAAACACATTGACTTAAGTGGTTTATTTTTACCGACACAAATGACCAAAATGCTAGTAAAAAGAGAGGAATTTTACAATAGGAAATTAAAAAAGCATCACTTGTATTGTCAACGCTCCATAGCATAACACGATACATCTCATGTAAGGCTTTGAAATCGGAATTAAATATATATTGTTTAATAATAAAAGTCCGACATTATCTACATAAATGTATGATATTTGCATGTCTCTGGTGTTTAAAATGTCAAAAAATGAAAAAAGTCAAAGTAAGATAAGCCGAAGTTACAGATCAGTAAAAACAAAACCACTGAATTTAACCCAGGACATAGAACAATTAAAAATAAAACAATCAGAAAGACAAACATTCCGCGAAATAATTAAATAATAAAAAAAGATTTAAAATTAATAAAAATTTTTTCCACCACTTTAAAAGAAGAAAATTAGTTTACAGGTCTGTTGGTGAAGGATTGAAGGAGTGAAGGATTGCTTTACATTTGCAGATTATTAATAAAAGAGTACTATGGCTGTATGTGGAGCCTTCGCTGTTTCGTCACTCTTCATGATTTATGGTTGGTAAATCTAAAGATGTTTCTTTATTATGCATGCCAGATCCTCTCAATACGAGGACTTCATAAACAGGTGTTTATTGGTTATTAGAAATGTACTCTTCTAGGAATATGAAGAGGAACTTTTGAAATTAACAATCCGTATATTACATGACTGACATCACTAGTTGGTTGATCAGTAAAAGATGATGTCGAATTTATTTGGGTATGCCATAGTATGATTTATGACAAGACTTGATATTAAGATACTAAGCTTCCTTATTAGCTCACCTAGCCTTAAAGGCCATATGAGCTTTTACCATCATGTTGCGTCTGTAATGCGTCAACAATTTCAAAAATCTTNTTTACATAATTCTCCGACATTAGTGTTGTTACCATGATGGAATGTTTGAATGAAAATATATTGTCTTGTGTTTACATTTTCCATCAGGTAAGTGCTGATAATAACTTATCTGTAAACATTTATTTTTAATTACCAAAACTCAAAGTACTGGTGTAACTTTCATTTATAATGATAAATTAATGAAGACGGTGACATAACATTTGAATAGTTTTTGTTGTGCCAAACTTTCTTAACAGCACAACAGATCTAACACATTAAGGTAGGACTATATGTTAGGGAGCATAATTGATAGTTTTGAAAACCACACAGTTCGGTTTTATTTTCAAATACGGCAATTCGTTGTGTGAAAAATAATCTACTCTGCCAGAGCATCGAAATGTATTAATTTTGTTACGGATGCATGTTTGCGATTCCCGATATTAAAGATATATCTTACAGGATGTTTCTGTCTTTTAATTAAGCTTGTTTTTCTTCCAAATTCAGAATATATATTAAATGATGAAATGGCATTTATGGCATGCATATCCAAGTTCTCAATTATTTTCTGATGGATCAGAAAAGAAAACTTTAGAAATTGTAAAAACAAATCGAAGAAATATTATCACTTACGAAGGAGACACAACAGTTTCTATTTCTAGCGTTGAAAGAGTTTACCATAGCTCCAAGTATAAAAACATAAAAAAAGAAAAAAAAAGATTAAAAAAAATAATAAAAAAAATAAAATAAATAAATAAATAAATAAAATAAAATAAAGAAAAAAGAAAAGGCTTCTTCTGTAGAAATATTCCCACTGTTATTTATTTATTTCCTTTGTTAAGGTTCTAGTGCTGCTGACGAGGAATAAATTTCCGAAATGGCCATACAGCTCATCAAAATTATTGCAGTTGGAGTTAACATATGTGTTATGGTCTCATGTTCATTTACTTCATATCCTTTCGTAAAATATTAGATGCAATTCGTGAACAAATGCCTTGACTAAAATCATGCGATTTGGAGTAAAGTAAAAATTGAATAACACATTGACTTAAGTGGTTTGTTTTTACCGACACCAATGACCAAAATGCTAGTAAAAAGAGAGGAATTTTACAATAGGAAATTAAAAAAGCATCACTTGTATTGTCAACGCTCCATAGCATACCACGTTACATCTCATATAAGGCTTTAAAATCGGAATTGAATGATAATATATATTGTTTAATAATAAAAGTCAGACATTATCTACATAAATGTATGATGTTTGCATGTCTCTGGTGTTTAAAATGTCAAAAAATGAAAAAAGTCGAAGTAAATTAAGCCGAAGTGACAGATCAGTAAAAACAAAACCTCTGAATTTAACCCAGGAAATAGAACAATTAAAAATAAAACAATCAGAAAGACAAACATTCCGCGAAATAATTAAATACTAAAAAAAGATTTAAAATTAATAAAAATTTTCCACCAATTTAAAAGAAGAAAATTAGTTTACAGGTCTATTGGTGAAGGATTGAAGGAGTGAAGGATTGCTTTACATTTGCAGATTATTATTGAAAGAGTACTGTGGCTGTATGTGGAGCCTTCGCTGTTTCGTCACTCTTCATGATTTATGGTTGGTAAATCTAAAGATGTTTCTTTATCATGCATGCCAGATCCTCTAAATACGAGGACTTCATAAACAGGTGTTTATTGGTTATTAGAAATGTACTCTTCTAGGAAAATGAAGAGGAACTTTTGAAATTAACAATCCGTATATTACATGACTGACATCACTAGTTGGTTGATCAGTAAAAGATGATGTCGAATTTATTTGGATATGCCATAGTATGATTTATGACAAGACTTGATATTAAGATACTAAGCTTCCTTATTAGCTCACCTAGCCTTAAAGGCCATATGAGCTTTTACCATCATGTTGCGTCTGTAATGCGTCAACAATTTCAAAAATCTTCTAAACTTGGCCTCATTTGTGTTCGATTAGGCAGTAGACCAGACAACAAGACCATCGTCATTTAAAATAGAACATTGTGGTTCATTGCTTTTTTCTACATAGCTCAAAATCCGTTAAATAAATTAAAAAAATCTGACTGGCACAGAAATAACCAGCATGGTAAGATCTACCTACTGTGCGATTTTGTAGAAAATGTGATAACCCATCATGGAGTTTTTGCTTTTTTCATAAGATTTTCAAAATTGTAATCTTTTTATTTTTTTTATTGATGAAGCTATCACAGATAGAGGTCAACTTTGATTGCAAAATATTCAGCATATAAAGATCTACCCACTCGGAAATTGTAAAAGAAATCCAATTACTGTACTCATGTGGTAGTAATTGTCCTTTATTGGTAACATTTTCGTCATTTTATACATTTTGCCGTATATTTCAAAACAATTTGAAACATGGGTTAAGTTGTAAATGCAAAAATTTTCAGCTTTATAAGGATTAGATTTTTTCTTCAAGGTGGAAGTTGTCTGAAATGCCCAAACCTCATCCAAGATGGCTGCAAGCAGGGAACTTAGTTTAACATCGGATATTATGGAACATGGGGGACATGGTTTAACAGTGAACCCATTTGGAAGGCATTCAAAGTTCTACTCCTCAGAAGCCTCAGAGCCAATGAGAACCAAACTTAATCATAATTATCCATGTATCGATCCTATTAAAATGTGTCAGTCAAGTCCATGCCTCATTAAAGACGGGTGCCAGAAGGGAACATAGTTCAACATTGGACCCTAAGGGATATCACATTCAAGGATCATTTTCATTGAAACTACTTATCAAATTGGATCCATATTCGGTCACAACTGTTCTTAGATTGCCAGCTAGCTAAGATAGCTGCAGAAATATCGGACCCTTGTGGAAAGCATTCAAAGAATTTTTCTGAAGCCTCAGATTCAATTAGAACCAAACTTGCTTAAAATGTCCTTATGTGGTCCCTTTAAAAATTATGTCTGTCAAGTCTGACTCTCTTCCAAAATGGATACCAGCGTTCATCACAGTTAACCATTGGAGCCCTAAGGAAAACAAATTCAAAGTTCTTCTCCTCTGAAACTATGAAGGCAATTTGAACCATACTCCATCACAACTGTCCTTATTTGGGTCTCTTTTGAAAACCGTACCCTGCATAGGATCCAAGAAGGCTGCAAGCTGTGAAGATAGTTTACATAGTACATTATGGAAAGAATTCACAGATCGATCTCCTCCGCCGAAGCCACTGAACCAATAAGAACCAAAATATGTCACAATAATCCTTGGGTGGTTTCTTTTAAAATGTGTTTTGGTGTCTGATCCACATCAAAGATAGCCGCCAATAAAAACCAAGTTTAATATTGAACCTAAGGAAAAACAGAAGAATCTTCTTTGAAACTACTTTTCTTTTTGGAAACAAACTTGGTCATAATCGCATGTGAGTTGACTCACATTAAAAAATGCACCCAGTAAGTCCACATCAGATCCAAGATGGCCGCGAATATGGAACATAGTTAACTGTAAGGCCATATTAAATCGAGGTCCTAGTACAATGACTAGATAATATCATTACTATAAAATGGTCACGATAGTGAACTTTTACTATCTGTCATATTATTATACATTGTTATACCTATAAATACAAAACAATAGCAAATAAAAAAATACCGAGGTTACAGTGAATTAAGTTTCTGCATATGGTCATTTCAACAATACATCGGCAAAAGAATACCGAAGCAAGAAAAAGGAAGGGGGAATTCTAAAATCATAAATCAAAAATTACGGCAATTCAAAGCAACACGAATTGAGACAGTATGACAAAGACAAAACAAATAAACAAAAAAGAACAAGAACGTCACAAAACTAAAGCACTAGCAGTGTGAACCCCTATAAAAACTGAGATATCAGGTGGTCCGGAAGGGCAAGCATGATCTGCTCCACGCAAGTGGAGATAAAATCAAGACATCTAGAAATCAAATTCTTGTTCATTTTTGTTTATTTGTTTTGTCTTTGTCATACTGTCTCAATTCGTGTTGCTTTGAATTGCCGTGATTTTGGATTTATGATTTTAGAGTTTCCCCGTTCCATTTCTTGCTTAGGTATTCGTTTGCCGATGTATCAATCATAAACCGAGATATGTAAATACTGGCAGAGAATAAATTTTCAATAGGATCTAAATAGTAAAGCCAAAATCAGCAAAGGACAGTGCTATGCAAGAAAGAGATACGCCTTAGTTTAACAAAATAATAAAATTTAGAAACAGCAAATAGCAAAATACCAAGTTCCTGTAATTTAGTTTCTGTTTTTAGCTATTTTGACAACTTTTGTCTCTTCAGTGCAGATAAAATCTTAAGATGAACACATCAAAAGATATGATATAATTGTGCATAGAACAATCCCTACAAATACAGAGTAAAGTTAATTGAGTTGAACCTTTAACAATGAGCAGACACTCATATCTCAGAGAAAGTTTTAGATGGACACTACATAATTGTCAACCTCTGGAGCTGTCAAAGGGGGTGATGACCCCCTTTGTGATTGGTCCTTGGGGGATGAAAAAGCGTCACGACAAAACTAGCGTCGACTTGAGCGAGATAATGCTTGAGGAAGGAAGCTTTTGATTAGTCAATCAAAGATTCAAAATTAGGATATATCACGTTGGTTTTATGGTTTGATTGGATTAAGATTGCAAATGGCCAGTTCCACAATTTCTTCTAATTGCATATAAAATTCAACACCTGAGTTGCAAAAAGTGAGAAATGTCACATACCTTATAGGTAAGAATTGTTACAATTGTCAACATAACTCCAAAGTACAAATGTCAGACTTGTCTATTTTCCTAGCGATTTATACAAATTGACTGTTTTATCAAAATTCTAACCCCTTAAAACACTACGGCTTCATTCCGTGTATGACACTCAGTGGATATACTAAGTACTGGATTTAGCTTTCTATTTCGATATTTTGGTAATGAGTACTTCTTTTTGACTGTTTTTGGATTATGGCTTTCCATATCATTTGATTTTAATGCTGCTGATGAGAGGTTGCTCCTTGAAACACGTGTACAACATAACTAAAGTTGAAGTTAAATATGCAACCTTGGTATTTTTGAATTTAGGAACATAATTACATTTCCTAAAAATACCCTGCACAGTTATCCAAGATGACTTCCAGTAGGATGAACATTTATTGTAGTAAAACCCATTGTTAAAATGCATTAATGTTCTTAAACGGATAGAATGACAAGCTATGTGTTTAAACTCGCCACTTATGCATTTGCTCACCTTCATGTACCACCTGGTTATTGTGCCCACATCTCATGTCTCTATAATGCCAAGTTTTTACTATTGACTCGATGATTGCCCTCTTGCTTAAATGTTGTGTTTTTCTTCTATAAGTCTTTTTGTCGGGCAAAGAATGAAAGCATTTGAAAGAAAATGTTCCAGTTAACTGTATATTTGTTCACGATCCCTGACCCATGAGTCATTAAAAATGCATGTTGCATTACTCGACATCTGGCCGTCTTGAATTTACTATGAGGAATGAGCATAGCTCATTGCTGAAGGCCTCTTTTTGACTTCAAGATGGAGAACAAAAAAAAGCGCTGTTCCATTGCTTGGCATCCCCATATATTTGTGGAGACTTTGTCTCATTTGCATTTACTCCATATTTCTTCATTAGTTATACGTATCCACCATAGCTAGTAATTCGTTCTTCACTCATGTAGCAAAATCCAGAATCACATTTCAACACTGTAGTTTTGCATATTATTCCAAAGGCAAAGGTTTTCCTCTTTTTACTTTCTTTCTGACTGATGCTTCGAATGTTCAAGTCACGGTGTATGAAGTTTTCATTTTTTGTAGCATAATATTATCATTTTTAACACTTATCCAGAAATGCATATATGCATTAAGATGACTTACTAGAGTAAAAGCTCAGTTTTTTTACTTTTTCTCAGAGGCAAACTAATGTTGGAAGAAAACGTTCTTTGACATTTACATTTAGCACAAAACACCTGCAATGGCCGAAATCACAATCACATGCCACGATTGACAGCATGTTAGTGGAGTCATCCTCAGTATATTTGTTGTTTAAATCTGTGTAGTCATTGATAAAGTAAGATTTTCATTGACAAAGTAAGATGAGATATATAAAATATTGATTACAAAAACAGGATAACAGTAAACACCTACAATGGCCTGGAACTACAATCATATGCCACAATTTACAAGCGAACTGCACTAGAAAAACAATAAGGAAAACAAGAGACAAACATAAATAACGATAGGAACTCGGGATAGCCGGACTTGGTACCGGCACTAACAAAAGACAGTGATAGGGTTAAACCGGTTTATGGATGAACCTTCTATTGACTAAAAGAGCACTGATTTATAGATTACGAAGCGTTCTGTATATGTTTGTACATTAGTTTCACATTGACTGTTTATGATACTTATTTATGTACAGTATTTTGCAAAAAACATGAAGGATGAAAAGTGTATACTTATCGCTTGCTTTTACAAGGTACAAAGTCTGGCTATCCAGAGTTCCTATTGTTATTTACGTTTGTCTTTTGTCCTTCGTCCGTATATTTGTCGTGCAGCTCCCTTGTGAATATTTGCCTATGATTGTAATTTTCAGTCACCGAAGGTATTCTATTTTATGTTCGGATGAACTTCCAGGGAAGTGACAACGTATGACTAGACAGTTTTAGCATCTCTTGCTATGCATGCACCGAGTACCTGTCAGGTGAAAATGACGTGCACAACGCTTAAGTAGTAGACAGGAACAAGTCAAGTTCGGTGGTGCAAATAAATCTAGTCTAAACAACAGAAACTGTTCCATTATTCTTTTAAACCAATCCCTGCGGGCCACCATAATTTACGGTGTTTTGATTCAAAGTGTTCCTAGTGATATTTTTGAGGAGTAGATTTCTGGTTAGTAATAAACATCTGTTTGTTAAGTCCTGGTATTGTGGCTATGCTCTTGCATATCATAAAAATTGTAATGATTTGAAAAACCCACAATGACAACCATAAACCTGCTAGAGATACGAAACAACATTGGCTCAAATTGTGGATGCAATATTTTTGATAATAAACTATGAATATGATACCCTATAGAAAGATAAGCCATATACAATATTTTAAAAAGGAATATAGAAATCTTTATTGATAAAACTCTTTTTACCGAAATAACATTTATTTTTCTAATAATTGTATAATGTAAAGTAGTTTTCCTGGGTCAGGGTTTGGTTTTAGGATTATCTGGTCTTTCCCTTCGGCTTGATGCTTCGATTTCCAATTTTTGACATTTTGTTATTTTTCAATATCCCCTAGAAAAGCAAACGTCATATAACCTAAATAATGTCAGAATTTTTATCATTATTTTTTTTTATCTTATAAGAAATTGATTTCAAATCTTTTACTGAGATTTTTCTCTTCTTTCTAGCTTTCCTGTCATCTGTACTGGTAAAAAATACTTTTTTGAGCAGGTGCATTATTCTAGTTTTTGAATGTCACAGTTGTATAATAAAATGCCGAGACTGATGTTTTAACTCTGAAAATTTTATCGTCTCCACCGTGATCCGACTAATTTTATTTCTTTCCACATAACAAATTATATGATCATCAAAACTTTTTTCACAAGTGGATAACACAATGGTATTTAGTTATATAGAAATGGAGATATTTTAACATAATTCTCCGACATTAGTGTTGTTGGAATGCTCGACTGAAAATATATTGGCTTCTGTTTGCATTTGCCATCAGATAAACAGGTTTGGCCAAATGGTATGTCTGTTGGTTTGTACGACATTAAATGTATTCATGTAAGTTCTTATAATAACTTAACTGTAAACAGCCATTCATTTTTAATCAGCAAAACTTAAAACTAAAGTGCTAGTGATACTTTCATTTATAACCATAAATTAATGGAGACAGTGGCATTGCAGTTGATTAGTTTTTGTTGTGATAAACTTTCTTATTAGAAAAACAGAACTAGCACATTCAGATACGACTTTAAGGGAGTATAATTCTAAGTTTTCAAATAAATACAATGCCATCAGTTTTATTTTCAAATAAGGTTATTCTTTGTGTAGGAAAAAAAATCTACTGTGCTTGATCACCGAAATGTATTTATACTGTTTCAATGTCCGATATTGAAGAGATATGTTACAGCAGGTTTCAGTTTCCGACGACCAAAAAAACCCTATCTCTTATCAGACACAACAGTCCCTATTTTTCCTGGTGAAAGAGATTATTATAGCTCCACAAAAAAAAGAAAAAAAAGCACATAGAAGCGTCTTTTCTATATTCTGTTCCTTCATCTGTTCCCGTTGGTTTATCACTATATTTATTATATTTTTCCATATATTATAACAGGAATTACACAATGACTAAAGTGGAATATTTTAACGGCACAAATGACAGAAATGCTAGTAAAAAGAGAGGATTTATACAATAGGAAATTAAATTAACATCACTTGCATTGTCAACCCTGCATTGCATACCATTTTACATCTCATGTACAGCTTTGAAATTCGAACTGAATAATGATAAAGATTGAATCATAATAAATTTTCGACACTATTTTCATTATTATATGATGTTTGCAGGTCTCTGCCATTTAAAATATCAGCAAATGAAAAATCGAAGTTAGATTAGCTGAAGTGAGAGACAAGTAAAAGCATAACCACTAAACTTTAAAAGACAGAGGTCAGCTTTAATTGCAAGAATGTTCAGCATATCAAGATCTACCCACTCGTTCGTCAATGGGATTCTTTATCTCCTTATTTGTTTATTTTTTGGTATTGGAATTACAGTGCAATAGAAAATGATCCAGATATTTCAGGTATTACACTTGGGGCTCTGAATTTTTATTGACCCAACATGCTGCTGATGTTAAGAAATTTCCTCCTTGGAATGATGGAGAAGAATTAACATCTTTTGAAAATTCATTATCATTGTTTCAATTGTTTTCGGAATGTACTGGACTAAAGATTAATGTACATAAAACAGAATCTATATAGACTGGATAAAAAAGGGTAGCATGAACAAAATTTTGCCTGAAAAAAATTGTCAGGGAATTTTTCTAGGTTTAAGTTACTTGGAATTTGGTTTGAACTGGCAAAAGAAGATAAGACTACAATGAATTTTCAAGAAATAATAAAAGTATCCGGTCTTTGTTGAATGCTTGGTCTTTCAGAGAATTAAATATATTGAAAGGATTACTGTGATTAAAACCATGGCACTTCCCATATTGTTTACTGTCCTTCCAAACCCACCAGATATCATTGTCTTTGATTTTTTTGTGGAAGGGATAAAGTAAATGGAACAATTATGATGTCTGAAACTCTCTTATGTTAATTATTTTGTTATAGTTTGAAAATGTCATGGTTGAATAAATTTTTTGACCCCAGAAGTATTCACCTTGGAAGATTTTGTTATCAAATAATCAAAAACGGGACAAGTGATATAATGTTAGAAAATAAAACAATTTATACTTTTGAGGAATTCAAAGAAGAATATAATTTGAAAGTGACATTTGTGGAATTTTACGGATTGATAAGTGCGATTACAACTAGCTGGAGGAGACTTGTACATGGGAAAGAAAAGTTGAATAATATAGAAAATAAAACTATAGATCCATTGTATCCTATGGGAAACAAATTTAAAGATCTCATATCAGTTTTAAAATATCATTGAAATTATGGTCTTCCAAACATTTAGATTTTATCTGCACTGAAGAGACATAAACTGTCGAAATGCGCATATGCAGAAAGTAAATTCACAGTAACTTCGGTATTTTGTTATATGACACTACTTGGAAACATTCGAAGATCTTTCCAATGACACTACTTATCCAATTAGTACCATATTCGGTCACAACTGTCCTTAGACTGCCAGCAAGTCTTTAACAGATCCAAGATAGCTGCCAGAGGGAATATAGTTTAATATCAGACCCTTGTGGAAAGCGTTCAAAGATCTTCTCTGAAGCCTAAGATTCAATTAGAACCAATCTTGCTCAAAAAGACCTAAAGAGGTCTTTTAAAAATTGTGTGCGTCAAGTTTGTGCTTCTTCTTAGATGGAGGTCTGCGTTGATCATAGTTAACCATTGGAGCCTATAGGAAAACAAATTCATAGATATTCTCCTCTGAAACTATGACGGCAATTGGACCCTACTCCATCACAACTGTCTTTATTTGGCCTTCTTTGAAAATTGTGTCCGCATAAGATCCAAGATGACTGCCAGTGGTGAAAATAATTGACATAGTACACTATGGAAAGCATTCAAAGATTGATCTTCTCCTCTGAAGCCACAGAACCAATTAGAACCAAAATATGTCATAATAGTCCTTGAGTGGTTCCTTTTTAAAATGTGTTTTGATGTCTGTTCCTCATCCAGGTTGGCCGCCAATAATAACCAAGTTTAATATAAAGATGAGAAAAATTCTCTGGAACTACTTTTTCTTTTGGAACCAAACTTGGCCATAATTACAAGTGAGTTGGCTCACTTTGAAAAATGCAACCAGTGAGTCCACATCAGATCCAAGATGGCCGCCAACATGGAACATAGTTAACTATAAGGTCATATTACATCGATGTCCATCTACAATGATAAGTTAATGTTATTACTGTAAAATGGTCACGATGATGAACTAATACTTTCTATCTTTTCTTTTTGGAAACAAACTTGGTCATAATCGCAAGTGAGTTGACTCACATTAAAAAATGCACCCAGTAAGTCCACATCAGATCCAAGATGGTCGCGAACATGGAACATAGTTAACTGTAAGGCCATATTAAATCGAGGTCCTAGTACAATGACTAAATAATATCATTACTATAAAATGGTCACGATAGTGAACTTTTACTATCTGTCATATTATTATACATTGTTATACCTATAAATACAAAACAATAGCAAATAAAAAAATACCGAGGTTACAGTGAATTAAGTTTCTGCATATGGCCATTTCAACAAGGGAAGATAAAATCAAAACATCTGAAAATCAAATCAATCAATCATAAACCGAAATATATGAAAAATTGGTGAAGGACAAATTATCAATAGGATCTAAATAGAAAAGCCAAAATCAGGTAAGTGCAGAGCAATTCCATAGGGAGATACTCCTTATTTAAAAAAAAATCCCAAAATTTAGATAAAGCAAACGAACAAATGAAATGCATGATAAAAAAGTACACGGGACAATCCTTGCATACATACATGGTAAGGTTAAGCAAATGGAAAAACGATTTGGTTGTTGTTCTTCATCTTGACATCACCTTCAACAATGAGCAAACACTTATACCCCATAGAAAGTTCAAGTTGAAGCTGAGACATTATTTTGTAAATGGCAGTCAACGACAATTTTCAACACCATACTTTTAAGTTACGACATCAATATCTATTTGGAAACCAAATTTAATCGAAATCAGACTATTTTGAATTTTCCCGCCTTTTTTGCGGCCATTTTGAAAATGGCCGTCAACAAAACATTTTCAAATCGGTTTTGAAGTCCCAACATCAATATCTATTTGGAAAACAAATTTCATTGAAATCGAACAATGTTGAAATTTCCCACCTTTCATGGCGGTCATTTAGAAAATGGCAGTCAACGAACAATTTTCAACACCGGTTTTGAAGTCGCAACGTCAATATCCACTTGGAAACCAAATTTCATTGAAATCTGACAATGTTGAATTTTCTCGCCTCTTTTGGCACCCATTCTGATAATGGCTGTAAGCCAACAAATTTCAACATCAGTTTTGAAGTTGCAACATCAATAACTATTTTGAAACCAAGTTTCAGTGAAATCGGACAATGTTCAATTTTCCCGCCTTTTTTGGTGGCCATTTTGAAAATGGCGGTCAACGAACAATTTTCAAATCCGGTTTTGAATCCCAAAATCAATATCTATTTGGAAACAACTTTAATTGAAATTGGACCATGTTGAATTTTCCCGCCTTTTTTGCGGCCATTTTGAAAATGGCGGTAAACTTACACTTTTCAACACCGGTTTTGAAGTCGCAACATCAATATCTATTTGGAAACCAACTTTCATTGAAATCGGACAATGTTGAATTTTCCTGCCTTCTTGGCAGCCATTTTTTAAATGGCGGTCAACGAACAATTTTTAACGTCTGTTTTGAAGTTGCAGTATCAATACCTATTTGGAAACCAAATTTCATTTAAATCGGACAATGTTGAATTTTCCCGCCTTTTTTTATGTCGACCATTTTGAAAATTACGGTCCGAACGATCAATTTTCAACACCAGTTTTGAAGTCCACACATTATCAATTTACACTTAACTTTCATCTTCTGTAGTTTTGGAAATAAAAGATGATACATATGAAAATTTTGAAAATTCCGTGAAAAAAGGGCAATAACTCCTACAAAGGTTTTTGGATTTTCTTTTAAGTTTCAGGATGGGTAGATCTTGATATGCTGAACCTTTTTGCAATTTACACTTGACCTCTATCTGTTACACTTTTTGAAATAAAAAATGCACAAATTTTGAAAATTTATACAGAAAAAGGGCAATAACTCCAAGACGGGTTTACAGATTTTCTTCAAAATTGCAGGGCAGGTTGATCTAGCTATGCTGATCACTTTGACTTCGTCAGATTTTTGATATCTTTAACGGTTTTTGAGTTATTAGCAAAAAAAAACAGCAATTTACCCCTATGTTCTATTTTTAGTAACAGCAGCCATGTTGTTTGGTCTTCGGACTAATCGAACACAATTTTGAAATTGCATACCCTGGTGATGCTTCAGGCCAAGTTTGGTTACCATTGGCTAAGCAGTTTCAGAGGAGAAGATTTTGAAATTGTTGACCATATGGCAGAATCAGGGGTATTTTACTAATTTGCATAGCGGCCATCTTGTATGTCTTGCTTGTCGGCCATGTTTAGTTGAAATGCATAGGGGAGATATTAAAATTTTGCAAAATTATCTAATAATACACTTCAGAACATATTTGTCCACATCTAGCAAGATTCTACACATTGTTACATAAATACTTATGTGTAATAATGAAAATTTCCGGCCAATTAAGTTTGAAATTCGAAGCGGGATCATTACATTTTGACTATAGAAGCCATTGTGAAACTGCAGAGTAAGCTATCTATGACAGAAATACACATCAAAAATAAATATGTAGCAAATTTGTCCGCATATGACTGTGAAATATAACTCGCATAGATTCATAAACAGTTGTCCCTTTTTAACTTACTCAAGAAAATTCGCGGCCAAATTAAATTGAAAATGTGTAATTCCAAGCTTTCAAGCGACGAGAAACCCTTCTACACAATGGTTTTAACCACAATTTGTATGTTTTAAAA
>MJUU01074083.1:91417-113365 GCA_002080025.1 Modiolus philippinarum
ATAAATATGTAGCAAATTTGTCCGCATATGACTGTGAAATATAACTCGCATAGATTCATAAACAGTTGTCGCTTTTTAACTTACTCAAGAAAATTCGCGGCCAAATTAAATTGAAAATGTGTAATTCCAAGCTTTCAAGCGACGAGAAACCCTTCTACAGAATGGTTTTAACCACAATTTCTATGTTTTAAAATTCCCACAACAAAAACTTTTCATTACGGAAGATAACATTAATACAGTACTTTTAGCAAAAAGACGGAGGTAGTATGAAAATAATCTGGAACACTGAGATGTACTTTCGAAGTTGAACTTTAATAAAGGGAAGTAATTCACCCAAAAGGGGCGTGGTCACGTGATTTTATCTCATGAATAAAATACCGCCGATTCTGCCTTATGCGGACGACGGACGCAAAGTGATGCCAAAAGCTCACATGGCCTTTTAGGCCAGGTGAGCTAAAAAAATAACACATTTTTATTTTGATAAAAGTCATAAATTTGTGGGAAGTACTTCATTTGCAACATCCACACAGTTTTTCGATTTTCATTATTTTATTCTATTATTCAAGCAGGCCTTTTTTATTGCAAACACGCGAATGTTCTTTTATGTAGGAACATCGCGCGTAACGAATTTTAATCGTAAATCAATATGAAATGTAAAAGACTTACGACTAATTTTTATTGTACGATTTTTTGTGAAAAGGGCTCCTGGATGGCAAAAGGCAAAACAAATGTGAAATAGCTTATAATTAACAACTTTCTACGTAACTCTAAAATCAGTTCTAGGGAAGTAATCAGCTATAGCTTGTAATTTGTTCTTCACTCATCTACCATAATTCAGAATCGATATTTCAACCCTCCATAGTTTTGGATATCATCCAAAATGCAAATGTTTTCCCTTGATTTACTGTCTTTCTGACAGGTGCTTCGAAGGATTAAAGTTTCATTTGTTGTAGGATAATATTATCAGTTTTTAACACTATCTAGGAATGCAAACTTTCCAGAGTAAAAGCTCCGTTAGTATGTTTTCTTGGAGGAAAGTTATTGAAGGAGGGAACCGTTAATTGCCATCAACATGAAAATAGTTAAGATAACAGGAAACACTTATAATGGCCGAAAATCACAAGCACATGACACCATTTAAAAATGTCCAATATGTTACTGATGTCATCCTCAGTATATATTCGTTGTCAGTATCAGTGTGGTCAAAGTAACTTTTAACGGCATACGATGATAAATATTTATACTATAACTAATCCTTGATTCTGATTATCGCAAATTTGATGGTTCCGTTGATGATTCATTTCATGAACTACGTTATCAAGATTAATCCGCTGTAACGTTTACTTAACAACAACGTTGACAACTTCTATTGTGACGTCACTTCCTAGAGTGAAATTATGGAAAATAATTTCACAGTTAATTATCACTTTTCTTTCACTGGGAAATCTCAATCTTTCATCGCTATCTATATAATAAAAATATATAACTTTCTATCGATCAAAAGAGTATCACGGACATAGGGTTGATCAACGGCCAGTTTAAGTGGCACCATATTAGATCTGTTCTAAATATCGCTTGCAATTCTCTTGACAATCATCACAGAATTGTACATGTTTAAAAACAGAAATATTAACTCTTTGAAACTACTTGCATATTTGACTAAAACCGTAATTAAAGTTTTATTGAGTGACATAAATTGAATAGTATGATATATTTTTTTTTCTATTCTCAAAATATAATCACTTATAATTCAAAACCCACTGCCACCTACTATAGGTTTGAAATAAATGTTCAATATTTTTGAATACATATTATATAATAAAATTTCAAAATGTTTTAATTGTTTTTGCTGTTAACTTGTTTGTGAAATATTAACACATGGGGTTAAATCATCAATCTATGTACCCTTTTAAACTTACATTACGAAGCGTTCATTATATGTTTTGTACATTATTAGTTTTAATAATTATTTTAACATTGACAGTTAGTAATAAAAATTTATGTACAGTATTTTGTATGTAATATGGCCATATTTGCTCAACTGTTATCCAGTGTCAGAGAATAACATTGATGATTCTCTATTTAAGTTAAAAAACATTAAAATACTTTGAAATTTAAACATTTTCTATACTGAAAAAAACATGGAAAAATCAAGAGGAAATTAAACTATTTTCACTGCTTCTCTCTAATGCCACTTCAAGCAATATGAGCTGTATTTCTTTAATTTTTTTGAAAACTCTAAAAACGCATCATGTCGAATCCATATATCACATGGACTTGCTCCCGGCCGAGGAAAAAAATGTTTACCATCAAATATGAATCTCGGAGAAAAAAACACAAGGGAAATCCTATGCCTGATACCCCGCTCGCTTCGTTTTCAATTTTCTCATAAAATAACCGAAACCTTATAATTCTGCTTTTACATTCTCTTCTCGAATGATTTCCTAAACAGAAAACTCATTTTATATCGTTGGAAAGCCCCACTTCATTACTGTATCTCGATTCGATTACTCGTATTTGACATTCATCACAGTTCATGGCACTGAATGTGAAACTACCATGACCTTCACATCCTAAATCTAAATCATTCACGCGGGATACTCGGGACTTTTTATTCAGTCGGCGATAAATTAAAAAGGCGCGTTAGTGCAGGAGACTACATTCGATACATAGGTATCTCATCGCCGAATGAATGAAAAATCGAGAGAATATGGAATATTTTTCTGATTCCGATCAATTGTTCGGTAGAACCATGCCATACTTTGTTTCCTATCTGAGATTCACAATTGATAAACATATTGTGAACAAAAAATGTTTTAATATGCTGGTTTGTGAAAAATTAAAAAATGTTTTAATATGCTGGTTTAAACATATTGTGAACAAAAAATGTTTTAATATGCTGGTTTGATATTTGAAATGATTTTTAACAAGGTATCATGATTTCCTTTCAGGTTCCAATATCAAACTAAGGCCTGCTGTAGCTATATTCTTTGATTTATATTCTGAACCCATGTTTAACATTTGGTGATAGAACCGTCCTCAAACCATGCCCAAGTAATACTAATTTGAGCTATGAAATGGTTTTCAAGACATCGTAGTTTACGTGCTTTCCTCAAAGACAACGACCTGTGGCATTTATATCATATTTAAAGAGGACGCTCAGATCACCTCATTGATAATATCATTTTCAAGATACAGATGTGACAGATTTAGTAGAGTACCATGAATATAGTCATTACATTTGTGATCACCTGCTCATTTATCATTGCATTTTATACTTTTTTGACTGGATGTATTAGTTATGCCAATGTCAGTCCATGCAAACGCTACACATCCTCGAACTGGAAAAACGCTTCATTTTCTTGAAACTTTACTGAACTGATGGAAACGACAGAAAGCTCTCTTTCTTTGTTATCTGTCAGATTTATGGTACTTTGAATTTCCCTAAAATTCATGAATTGACACTTTCAAATCATTATCACACCTTTGATTGCCATTCTTAGAATTTTGTAGGCATGTTGGATATGATAGAATCATCTCTTTTGCTTTTTTTGTCGACAAATTTTCCGTTCTAGTTTTATTATTATTTTAAGAATGATAAATGGTATTTAAAGCGGTTGAGATATTACATCTGAACCATATATATTTATATTACTTGTGCTGAGATGAATTGATTGATACTTATGCGAAAATTCCCCAAGTATTCCATTTTAAGAAATATAAATTATCTTCAAAATGGTTGAGATCCCCATCCATTATTTTGTAATATTTATGTTTTCATAATATAATGAATAGAATTGCCAGGGCTATACATTAATTATCATATGTAATAAAATGTATGGTTCTTGTTCTTATTCTTGTTATCCTTCCATCCAGGATATGAACAAGTCTTCTGCTATCAAGTACAATCACATTGATTTTTCAATATTTTGATAAAGGCTCTGATTAGGGTCCAAATATATTCTACTATTTTATTTGTGTAATGAGTATACATCAATCTATTGTTTTGTTATATTCAAGCGTGAAACCTTTTATGGCGTAGCATTAACAAAGAAGGACATGGAGTAAATGCACATGAGACAAAGTTCGCTATAAATATATGATAAACCATGGCAATATCACTTCAGCTTCACCATGAGGGCTTCAACAAAGATTTATGTTCATACCTAACAGTAAGTTCAAGACGACCTCTAGCAATTTACTGCTACATGTCGAACAACATTACATCCATAATGTTTTCTGTTACATCCATAATGTTTTCTACTCATGGATGTGGAATGTCATGAATTTATGTGTTGTTACTTTGTTTACAGGTGCTTATATACATTTAAAGATATCAGCCTGGCCTTTATATTTTATATGTTAAGTGATTTTTTTAAAGTAATCCTTGAATTTATCACGTCGTAATTAAATTTTTTACAAATTTTGGTTTACAAATCTAATTATTTCCTGGTTGTCCATATATTTATATGGAAATAGAATATCGCGGTTTGATGATCGAAATTCTATACTGCACAATAAAGTGTGTAAGTGCGCAAGCAAATGACATGCCTTTTTTCTTTGGACAGTTCTCAAAAGAACAAAAAATATCCTTTAGTTTCAATGAAAATGCATTTCTTGTCAATCCATGAATTCAAATATGGCGCAGTTTCTTGATTTATTATTGTGTTATGATTAATTGATCTATTGAGAATGTTATAAATATTTTAAGAATATAGTGTTCAGAAAGTAAAAATAGCTATTTATGTTCATTTAAATTCAATCAATTCGTTATACAAAACATTCTTTTGCTAAATCTGCATTGTATCACGTTATATATGGGAAACCGGACCAAAATCCCCAACAATACGTTATGTAAATATTTATTATCAATCTTATCTTAATAATGTTTTCCTAAGTTTCCCCCTTAATGTCACTAAAGCTTGAGGAGTCGTCTGTGTTACCTCTTTGATCTTTTTCCTTCCATCAAACAATTTCCACATTTCAGGAACTCGAAAAATATCGGTCCATTTTCCGTTTTTGTCATCAAATGAACTAGAACCGTCCGAAGGATTAACTATGACGGACGATATTCTTTCAAAATTAGGGACCGCCCTATTTACAGCTTTATTAGTAGCAGTGCTACTCTTATTGTTTTCATTTTGGTCTAATAAAGGTAATAAATTCCCTTTGACGTCTTCTCTCGTGTTTTCTTCCTGCACAAGAGTGGTAAATTCTGTTTCATTATCTTTATTCTTACTATTTTCATTATATTCATCATGCTCTTTCCCGACACCTTCTTTTCCAGTAGACGACGTGTCATCTTCTTTCGATTTAGAATCCTGAGTGGGACTAGATAAGCTTTGCTTCAAGATATATAACCGAGCCTGATTAAGTAGCTCCTGATTATTCGCCCTTATGATTTCAACAGCTTCTTTAATGTAAGTAGTTCTGTCTCTCTTACGTTTGTATAACTTACGTAAATTTCGGGCCACAGTGTCAGCTTTCTTCATATAAACAGTAACAGTACCATCTTGTTGTTCGTTTGGAACAACAGCTTTAATCTCGGCAGAATATCGCAAATTTGAATTTGTTTTTCCGTTTCGTGTCACAGATTTACTTCTATTTGTCGAACTGCCACTATGTTCACTTGATTTTTCACTAGAGGCTCTTTTCACTAACGAATTATCCCTAGAAGAAATTTCAGGCAATCTTTTATTTTCATTAAAATCCAAATCTAATGCACTTTTCAAACTTTTATCCAGTGATGGACTTTTTAGTTTAATGAATTGTAATTCCTGTTCAATGTGATTTTTCTCCCAATTTTGTCGTTTTACTAACACTGTATGTGCACGGTCTAAAGTTTTGTTAAATCTCATAAGCTGTTTCTCCTCTCTAGCATTAATTTGTCTCGTCCTTAATTTTTCTTTTGCATCAAGTGAGGTGAAAGCATTACTTATATCTGAGTCGTGATATAGATGCTCAATTCCAAAATTCATTGTTGCTCACTAAATATTCCATAAAACCATACAAACCAATATTCCATTGCCTAGAATAAAATATTTCTACTTGACTTTTTCTTTCTACTTAAATCACATTTCCTCACATATCTTTTATTCTAGTGACTTTCCCGGCTACTTTTAAATCCCGTCTTTTGATCCACAAAATCAGCTGTCAAAATGTTAACAGAGAGATTTAAAGGTCTCTAAATATATTGATCTGAAAAATAATTTCTCAAATTATTTAACATTTACATGGTATACGAGAATTTAAAATTCTATTGTAGCTTCGTCATTTTGAATGAAATCGATGCGTGCGATCATTTTTGACATATGATATTTGGAAAGAAATATGAAATTAAATTGTTTGATTTAGTGACAAAATTTGAAATTGATGATTTTTCGCTATTTAAAATATATTTACACAACAAAAGTAATTCCGATACAATAACTACTCTATATCTCCTCAAATAGTAAAGTGTGATTTAAAATGCCGAAAAGTGTCTTGAAGTGTCAGTTTTTTTTTGCGAAAAGACCAGTCGTTTGCTACCACAGTTAATCTTATTTAATTTCCAATTCCTAGTCCACCAATTACATGTGCGCATCTGGATATCAATTTTAAGAATGTTTCTAGTTGGCATGTTTTAAAAACGGCAGAATGTACTAAAAAATCATGGCTGACGCAGTTGTAAAAAAACAAATAAAGAGCTAGTATCAGTGAATGATTATATCGAACTTCATCCAAATCACAAAACAGTCACTCTATTATACAGATTACTATCGTCATAAATTACTCATTTAATATTTTTCTTATGAATTATTCTTTGTCCATTATATCCAAATACTTACTTTATTGAAATTGATCAAAAAGGAAAAGAAAGTTTTTCTATTTACGAAAAAACCTCCCAAAAGAGTAAAGTATAATACACTTTTTATGATACAAAGACGAACATAGCCACCAGATGCTTCAGAGGTAAAGAGGCCCAATGTCTCTGTCCATATTATTACTTTTAAAGTAAAATTTGTGAAGGATTTAAGATCTTATAATGCCTATGAATGATCTACGTGTGATTATTAAAAAAGTGAAGCAAATTTTGAGATTGGAAATGCAGATAGAAAGGGCTACAGAAAAGACAAGCAAAAAATATCACAAACCTGGGATACAGAGTCTTGCCAATCCATAATATAAAAAACAATTTAGCATTTTTCGTTCATCAGTCCCGAAATAATCGCGTGTTAAACATCTATGCGATTGCACGAAAAACGTGCTAATTAACATTATCTGATAATCGGTAAACCTTGAATTAATTTCAGATTTACAGCAATAATGAACTAAAGAAGAAACAGTTTCTGTTTAATGATTTCATCAAAAGCACATTTAATTCAATTTTATTACAGATCTTTGCATAATTTACAATGATGAATGAGTAATTTTTTTTAAAGAACTTGCAAATTAAAACCTTCTTACCCCAAGAAATTGGGCCCAAGATGCCAATTCAATGCGCAATACACAAAATTAGACAAACATTTCTCCAAAACATATGGAAATCATAATAAAACGCAAAAGGTTGTTAAGCATATATAAATGTAAAATTAACCGAAAATAATATATCTGAATATGGCGTTACTCACAAACATCTTATAACTAATGGCATCATCTTATCCTCGTTTTTACGGAAATCTTGTTAAAATGCCAGAAACAGACTACTGAGACGTAACTTATATTCTTTGCGTAATACGGAATATCAACAGGACATTCTGCTTGAATTCTTTAAGTTAGCTTTGGGATCCAATGACCTGAAGATTTTTCACGAACACTGGCCTCTCACTGATACTGTCGATGTCTATGATTCTTTACCAAGCCCTTCGGGAAGTTTGATTTTTCTTCCTTAGTTCGACAGTGTTTTACAAGCAGACTAGTCTCTTTAAGCTGTCCGACAGATTAGCGGTAAGCACCGTTAGACCCATCTTTCAAAATTATGTTTTGTCCTATTCTCTCCCTTTCAAGAGTGTGGCCATGGAGTTAGTAGTCTCTCTGTATTGGGGTTTATTCGTAATACTATTTTTATTGTACTACAGAGAAATGGGACAGAGAAAGGGAAGGTTTGGGTATCCATAAACCAGCTTAACCCTTCTGCTGGCTTTTACTAGTGCCGGTAGAACGTCCGGCTGTCCCAAGTTCCTATATTTGTTAAATTTACTTTGCTCTTTTTTCCTGTGCAGTTCCATGGCAGATTGTAGCATTTAATTGTAATTTTCAGCCATTGTAGATGTTTTCTGTTATCCCTTTTTATTTCATGGAGGGTACAAGGACGAGGGGACTTACTATTTAAAAAGTCAACATAGTTTCTAAAATGCTACGCATTGTATTTTATCTGATTTCAAGAAATAAGGTAAATAATAATAGTTTGTTCAATATTTACAGTTTACTCCACAGGACATCGAAAAACTTTTTTCTGTCGAAATCCACATATCAATATTGATCTAAAATTCAAATAATATTAATTTTGAAATAATTTTATTTACCGTTCCAGATGTATTAGATATTGCAGATACACAAGAAGGAAAGAGTGGGGCTTTTTTCCCAAAAGTTGTAACAGTTCTATCCAATATCTCATGATTGTACAAGAGTCAAATAAAAATGCTCAAATGCTTAATAAATATCTTTAAATAACCACCTACAAATGAAATTATTTGGGTTACATTTTTGAAATCTTCGCTCTGTTTGATATACACATAGGTTTCGCACATAAGCAATTTGACAATAAATAGAAATCTATGACCACATTATAAAACATGCTATATCGTGAGGTATTGGCAAAGCTCATTGCTGAACGTCTCATGGTGACTTCAAGATGAAGAATAATAATAGCGTTGTTCTTTTGCATATTTTACGCTGTATTTGGAGACACTTTTAATTTGCATTTACTCCATATCCCTTCATCGAATATTTACTTGTTCCTGGAATCGTTGATTTGTCATATTTAGTAAAATTTTGTAATACTTCACAAAAATCTTACAAGGGTTATAAGCATCGTTATATAAATCATTTAAATGATTGATAACAAATTGACTTATGTCGATTTCAAATTTATTATTGAGATTATCAAACAAGGTCAGGATTGGATTTGGGAATTCAGTAATTGATCTGGCATGTGTATGTGAAAACGTATATAAATTTGCCTTTGGTTAATAGAGGAATACATTCAATATTTGTACAGAAGATCTTTTTCATATATAGTAAAAACTAGAGTTTCATGGTGATCTCCGCCGGCTTCATTTAATCTTTCTATTTCTTTCAGAGACTCTAAAAAGTGTCAGAATTTTATGAAATTGTCATAGAATAAGAGAATGCGACACTAATAAGGGAGGGGGGGCACAGGTAATATAAGTTCATAATTTTTCATATGGGAGTTCACGCTGTGAGTGCTTTTAAATTATTTTTTTGTGTTGTCTTGTAATATTTTAGTTTTGTCTTCGTAAATTATCGTTTGTGGTACCGATCTGTCCTTGTCCATGTATGAATACTGACTACTGATAATTACAAAAGCTTTTCAAAATTTAACTTGGTACTGTTTGAGGGTTAATGAAGTAACACGTACCATGATTTTAAATTGGTTTTGTCTCAAGGTTAGCAAATGATAATAACCAATCAGCTACCTAACAGATCTTTTAAAAACATATTTTCCTCACTTACTGTGTGACGGGTGCTGTTAACAGAGCAGGACATGCTCACCCTTCCGGAGCACCTGCTGTCACTCTCAGTTTCACTGGAGTTCACACTGTCAGTGCCTTTATTTTGAATGTTTTAATTTCTATTAGTGTGCTTTGTATCTGTCTAACGTCATTGTTTTCTGTGTCTAACGTCATTGTTTTCTGTTTTATCGTTTTGGCCGTGTCTTTTGGACTTCGATTTTTGTAAATTTCACTCCTTTGTTCCTTCGGTATTCTACTGCCGTTGTTTTCGCAGAATATTCAGTTTGTTAGATAAATCAGATTGAATTTGAATAATTTTGAGGACGTTATACTGCCAGTGCGTGTAGGAGTTTACACTGCAGTGCGCTACTTTTTTGCGTTCTTATTCATTTGTGTTTATTGCTTTGTCTTTCTCATTTGGCTCAGTTCGTTTTAAAATCTGAAATTGTCGTGTTTTAGATTTTAGATTTTTTTCCTTTTTGCTGCGATAATCGGTTGCTGATAAATTTGTATACTGTAAAATGGGACATTTTCGCGGCAGTTTTATTTTGGCGTCTGAAATTGAAGCGCAAAAAATAGAACGGCACAAATTTACTTGTCTATTATTGAAGTTAATGGCCAACAATTTGGCAGCGCGAATCAAATCCTGTCAATTTACCGAAAAATAAATACGGTGCGAAAATTTGCCGGTTTACAGTATTGTAAGCTTTTGTATTGACCCTCTGAATAGAACAAGAAAAGTTTGTGTCGTCTTTTTTCGTTACTGTACAAAATTGAGATTTTCTTAGTGATATCTTTGAATAAAAAAAACATTCCTTGTTATTTTGAAATTTTAATATAAAATATTGCTATATTACGAATTTGAAAATGCCAACCTTTGTAACAACTTTGGACGCATACAAAATACATATTCTAATAATTCTAGTCGAAAAAAACTCTGAGGAGGAAAGGCAAGAATATAGTTTAACTAAGAACTAGATTTTTTTTGGCAGCGGAACAATGTGGCCCTTACCTCACGTGCCAGGTTTACTGATTTTTCTTCTTTTTCCTTTGAGAACTTAGCACATACAGTTAAATTTTTTTCATATGTCTGATTGTCATGAACTTTGATTAGTAATGGCAATAAGAGTAAAATGAAAAGTTTTAAACCTGAGAAATTACATAACGTAAAATATCTATTTTTGCTATTCAGTAGGTTTTGATGCTTTCCTTGCCGAGTACTAGATAAACTTGAAGTAATACCAAATATTTATTTAGTACAGTTATTTCTCTAAAGACTATAAGAGTCTAACGACTTAAACATAAGCAGTTAAAAACTTGAAAAATAGAAAAAATAAAATGATCTAAGATAATATGGTCGATTTTAAATCTTTGTCATTTTATATTGTACGTACACAATTGTGACAATAAGGAAACTAATGAACTTAGAATTATTTCTAAATTACAGACAGAAACTGTATATCAAACTCATTTTAAGAGTAAAAATTTCATGAAAATTGGATAGGAAATGAGCTCTACAGAATTTTTTAAACAAAGATCGTTTTAATATGAAATGCATAGAGAAAACTTAAAACTTGACTCACTTTTGGCACGTCACTGTAACTGTATTCCTAATTAGACAATTAACAGTGAAATACCACACATTTTCAAATTAAAAATAACATTTTTAACTTTTATGTATAAATATAAGAATAATCAATACAAGTTAAATTAGCTCTACCAATTGTTTCCTACATTCACTGCATGGAAGATCTAAAAATTCCCCATTTTACTTTCTGTTTTCTTGGCTTTTAATGTCTTCAAAATCATGTAGTTTGGTTTCTGATTGGTTGATGTAAAAGGTCATAAAACTACCATGCAGTGACGGTAAAAAACAATTGGTAGACCCAATTTTCATTAGATGAAGACTATTACATTTACTTTGAATAAACTCAAAAAGGATGGAGGAAAGTCTTGATAAATAAAATAATTGGCCAGCAATATAATTTATCTGTCATTTAAAGTAAACGTCAGTGTTTAAAAGGGAAGAAGTCTTAACTGTACCCATCAAAGCATTTAAAAAAGTTACTCTTGAAGATTTTGTTGCTTATATTTACTTTGAAAGAAGTTTTTCGTGAAAAGGAATTACACTACATTCTTTACTTTCAGTTGTTGAACTATTAACTATGTCCTTATGTTTATTTCACAGATAACGATTAGAACCAACATCTTCTATAATAATTATATACTTTGTTAATATTTTAATGTAATAATTAAAATCAGAATTTGATTTTTTTACAGCGCAAAGTAGTGACCTTTACGTCATGTCGAAGTTTAATGATCTTTTTATTTATCTTTTTGTCTTGAAACCATATATTGTTAAAATTGGTTCATACGTCTGATTGTCGTGTCCTTTTGAAATTGTAAATAATAAAAACAAAGCAAAGGTCAATGTAAAAGTGAAAAAAAAAAGACAATCAATTTCGAGAACTCAAAATCTGAGATGAAATTATTTGAAATATCTATGTTTTCTATGTAATAGGTCTCAAAGCCGGGGCAGGATATTCCTTAAATTTCTATGCTGGGCATTTAGAGATTTCATCTGTTAGGAGAGAAAAAAAATGTTCCGGAAACAATGCCCGATATTTATTGTGTATAATTGTTTACAACGGATGACTAGAGCCTAACAACTGGAATATGCAGATAAATAGCTAAAACCTTGAAATTTGGCTAGGATAAAACGGATTAAGACAAAGATCGAATTTAAATCTTTGTCCTTCAGTAATTGTACTTAACTGTATTTCCAATTGAAAATTATGGTCGAATAAATGAGTAACATTGCTTAACAATAAAGGGATATAGAGTAAATGCAAAACAATGGCAGTAGAATACCGAAGGAACAAAGCACAAGATTCCACAAATCAAAGTCCAGAGACAAGGCAAAAGCAAGAACACCAAAAGAGGGAAGACCAAAGACACCACACGCCCACAAAACACACGAACATTACATATACAACACAAAAAACTAAAGCACAAACAGTGTGAACTCTCAATAAACAAGAGTGACATCAGGTGCCCCGGAAGGGTAAGCATGTCCTGCTCTGTGCATAGCACCCGTCACATTGTCAGTGGGTCAATCCAGGGTAAAGTCAAAACCGGTAATGTCAAATCCGGGAAGACGCGAATCTAGCTGAAAATGTCAGTTTTTATTTGTGACACTGACATTTCATATCTATCTATGATGTCGTGGTGACGGCCATAGAATTTCTGAAGGGACGAAAGTAACAAAGGCTGAACATATCCCTGACTCAGCAGTTTTTGTGACAGTGCTTTTGCTCTTTCCACAAAGTCACTGTATGTACTGCACGCTCTATAGTAACGAATTAATTGTGAAATATATACTCCATATGCTGGGGATGCAGGTATATTGCTGCAGAGAAAGGGAAAGTTCACAATTGGAAAGTCAAAATCATCACGTTTGTCATATAATCTAGATTTCAGACGTCCATGTTCGTCATTGTATAACAAAAGGTCAAGGTATGAAGCAGAATCGGGTGTATCGGTTGTCTCTTTAATTTCAAGTTCATTGCAAATGAGACAAAATCTCTACAAATACATGGTAAAACCAAGCAATGGAACAACGCTTTTATTTTTGTTCTTTATCTTCATCTCTTTCTCCTGATAAACTGACAGACCAACAGGAATGAATACCAACAATGATTTCGTTAAAGATTGCAAATCAATATTATGTTATTACTGTCCTAAAATATCATTATTCAAGACTGTTCGGCTTTCCCGAGTTCCTATCGTTATTTGCCTCTATGAACAAATAAAAGGATATGAAGTAAATATGCATGGTAAGAATAAGCAAACAGAACAACGCTTTAATTGTTGTTCTTCATCTTGAAGTCACCATGAGGTCTTCAACAAAGAGCAATCCCTGCTACCCCATAGTAAATTCAAGACGGCTCCTAGCACAGGTTTGAGCGGAATTCACTTGCTAAATGATGAACAACGCCACATCCATGTATACATTTTGTCATGGATTCGGGATCGTCAATAAGCATAACATATCGGGCAAAGTACTCTTACAATCACTGTTATCCGTTATCTGACAAAGGGACCAACAGACGATACAACATATAAACGATCATAGGCACTCATCGAGTTGATTGTAAGAAAACTAGTTTGTTATGTGTTTTTTTAATCATTCTTTTTATGACTTAGTAATGAGATGACCATTTCATTCAATTGTCTACGACGCTTCCATAGCAATTGCTGTCGAGCTGCTACCGGACACTACCGCAATAAAAGGGGAGGTTTGGCATACCATAAAACCGGTTTAAAACACAATTCCTTTTGAAATGATTTTATCAAGTAAGGACAATTGCGGTCGAAAATTTGTCCGGTGGTTTCTGCACCTGATTTGTCTTTTTTGTCTCTTGGATTTCGGCTCTTGACAACTCTTTTCGGTAATTTTGTTATTGCCCCCATTTGCTAGTGCAGTCCCTTGCGGGTTGTGGCTTGTGGTTGTAATTCTCGGTCATAGTAGGTGTTTACTGTTATCATGACTTTATAATCTGTTTTGTTATAACTGTTATTTAAAAATTTGAATTGATGAATTTTTGAATTTTAATTGATCAAATTTATCAAATTTGAATTTGAATATCAATTTTATCTTGTATTGGTTTCCCTTTCCTTAAAACGAAATCAAAATGTCCAGAAAACATTGAACCGAAACAAGTGGTGAATGTCTGAAAAATGGCGTATAAGCTATGAAAAAAGATTATCAAGACTTCATATGAATTATTTCTTATCAATCGGAGTCCTTATTTTCCAATAACTTAACAAACGATGCCTGAACAAGCAATATAAGAAATCTAACCAACAAACTCTTGGTAAGTATCGCTAAGGAAATTAGCTGTGGGACCAAACTGTTAAATGTTTCCAATACTAGTATATTCTCAAAATGTTGATGATTTACTTTCTTAAATAGACAATTTCTCATACATCCAAAATAAGCTCAGCACTCAAAGCAAAGAAATTTCATTGTAAAAATATACCTAAGGAAACATTGGGTAAAAAGTGAGCTCATTCTAAATTTTACAAAATTTGGTTTTAAAAAAAAAGGAGTATCACCCTTATGCATAGGTTTGTCCTTAGCTGAATTTTGGCTTTTCTATTTAGATCCTCTTGGTTATTTGTTCTTTATCAGCCTTTTCACGTTTTGGCTTAATGGTCTTCCATATGTTTTGGCTTGATCTGCACTGATGAGACATAAGTTGTCGAAATGCACATATACAGAAAATAAATTAACAGTTACTTCGTTATTTTGTTATTCATTCTAAGTTATTTGTTCAGCATTGATACAAAATATAAAAAGTAAACAAAATTTGCTCTTGTAATAAATAATTATGATATTTCAGCTCTGAAACTTTAACGTTTTCTTTGAGAGCCCATTTGATTAAGAAGACGAGTAGAAAAAATTTGTGAGGCACAATAATGCACATAATATCTCATTGTTAGTACACCTGAAAAGGATTACTTTTATCAACTTTTATCAGGTAGTTACTCTTATACACTGGATATGCCCTTTAACTGGACCGAGAATATATCAAGTTTTAAGTTTGGGTTCTGTGTCTTACGGCCAATGAATTTTTCTTACTGTTCTCTCCCTCTAATATTGCTTCTAACTTTTGTTGTCACATTTATTTTAGGTTTGAAAGGGAAGAAGTGATAACTGCTCGTGAAAGCATTTAAAAAGAGATTAAATATGAAGTTTATTCTTAAAGATGTTGTTGCTCATCGTTTCTTTGAAAAATTGTATTTGTGAAAAGGATTGATATCATTACATTGAAATATTTACAAAATATGTATAATTATTATACAGAATTATATTCTAATCGATCTCGGTGAAATAAATGTAAGGAAATAGTTAATATGTTCAACAACTGAAAGTAAAGAATGTAGTGTAATTAAGAATTTGATTTTTTGACAGCGCAAAATAGCGACCCTTACGTCATGTCGAACTTTATGATTTTCTTTATTTTCTTTGTCTTGAAAGCAAATATAGTTTATATTGGTTCATACGTCTGACTGCCATGTCCTTTTATAAAGTAAGATAACTGAACCGTCAGTCCAAAATTTTAAAATTGGTAAATAATAAACTCGAAAACTCAACATCTGAAAATGATATCATCTGAAATATCCATGTTTGTCATGAAGTAGGTCTCAAAGCCGGGACACGATATTCTCGATGTTTTCTTTGTTAAGCATTTTAAGTTTTCATCTGCAAGAAGAGAAAAAAATGTGCTTGAAATAATGCAAGATATTTACTGCCTACAATTGTTAAAAACGGATGAATGGAGCCTAACAACTGGAATATGCAGATAAGTAGCTAAAACCTTGAAATACGGCATGGATAAAACGGATTAAGATAAAGATCGATTTTAAATCTTTGTCCTTTTCTAATTGAACTTGACTGCATTCTAAATAGAAAATCTTGACCGAATACATTTTGTTACATTGCTTCCCAGTCTTTTGTTAAACTGACATCCCTACAGAGATGAATACCAACAATGAATTCGTTATCTATACATTGCAGGTTAACTAATTTTATTACTGTCATAAATTAACAAAATACCGAGGTTATTGTTAATCTTATATCTGCATGTGCGCATTTCGACAAATTATGTCTATTCACTGCAGATAAAATCAAAACATTTGAAAATCTATATACTGGAGTATGCGTAAAGACTGATAGAAAACAAATAACCGACAGGATCTAAATAGTAAAGCAAAAAAAAAAAAAAAAAAAAAAAAAATCATTGTGCGTTATACTGTTTGAATGCTTTGCACATATCTTTATTATCTTGTAATGGTTTCCCTTCCCTCAAAACGAAATCAAAATGTCCAGAAAACATCCAACCGAAACAAATGGTGGATGTCTGAAATGGAGTATAAGCTATTAAAAAAGATTATCAAGACTTCATATGAAGTATTTCGTATAAATCGGAGTCCTTATTTTTTAATAACTTAACAAAAGATGACTGAGCAAGCAACATAAGAAATCTAACCGACAAACTCTTGGTAAATATCGTTTAGCAAATTGTTAAATATTTCAAATACTAGTATATTCTTAAACTGTTGACGATTTACTTTCTTAAACAGAAAATTTCTCATACATAAAAAAGAAACGCTCAACAATCAAAGCAAAGAAATTTCAAGGTTTGTCCTTAGCTGAATTTTGGCTTTTCTATTTAGATCCTCTTGATTATTTGTTCTTTATCAGCTTTTTCACGTTTTGGGGTAATGGTCTTCCAGATGTTTTGGCTTGATTTGCACTGATGAGACATAAGCTGTCGAAATGCACATATGCAGAAAATAAATTAACAGTTACTTAGGTATTTTGTTATTTATTCTAAGTTATTTGTTCAGCATTGATACAAAATATAAAAAGAATGCAAAATTCGCTATTGTAACAAACTATTATGAAAAATTCAGCTACGAAACATTTAAGATGCACATTTGATTGAGAAGACAAGTAGAAAGGTTTTGTGAGGTACAATAATGCACATAATATCTCATTGATAGTATACCTGAAAAGGATTAACTTTATCAGCTTTTATCCGGTAGTTACTCTTATACACTGGTTATGCCCCTTTACTGGATCGGAAATAAATTGTTTTGAGTTTAGGTTGTGTCTAGTACGTCCAATGGATTTTCCTTACTGGTCTCCCTCTAATTACTTCTAACTCTTTTGTCATATTTATTTGCATGGACTGACATGTCTCCATATGATACAACAATGAAATTGGTTACTAAATTTCTTAGTAGGGAAAATTTAAAAAGTTTAACCATTGTATAACTCACATGATACGTTTCTATACTGATTTTTTCGTCAAAAATCTCAGCAAAAGTTATTTATTTTTCAATATGGATTATGTAAACAAAAATAAATTAACATTACGATGAACTTTGAAGGCAAAATAAGAAAATAAAGAAATGTGAAACACGAAAAATCTATACAGTTTTAAAAAGAAAACAACGTATTTACATCTTAAGCCCACTGAGATTTTGTGACAGGGAAAATTTAACATGAACATTTTCTTTGTCGGCATAATATTAACATTTTAAATTGAAATAGAATTGCCATAAAACATTAAAACGTAATCATTGCTTATCAATAAACCTAGGAAAAGTTTTTTTAACTCGTTGTTATTAAGTGTAGTACTCTTTACTTCGGTGGTTCAGGTCAACAACATTACTGAATAGACGTTTTGTGATGAATAACAAATTTTAATTCAAACCTAAAGAAGACGGATGTGTAATTCAAAAATTGAGTATACACATATGGCCTTCTGGAGAGGAGAGTTTACAGGAACTTAAGTACTATTTGTATTTTTAAGTAGTATTCCAGCTAAGAGTCAGGCAGTGGGCGGCACATCAAAATTTTAGATTCTATTTTTTGGCTTAGGTGTATTCAATTAGTCATTAAAAACATGTCAAAAAGGTTTACCATTCGAACATGTGTTACGTGTAGGGATAATTTTTGACTGGTTATATAGAGAAAAAAGCGGCGGGAGACCAATCCTTTACTTTTTACTGTAAAATGCAACTAAATTTTCGATGCTTATAACTCAAAAAGGCCAAATAACACAGAACTCTCATCTATCAAAATGACGTTTTCTTGGTAAGTTCTATTAAAATCAAACATTGTTTGCTTTTGTTCCTCAATGTGCCACCGCAGCAATGCATTTTGCCTGTTTCTTCTACGGTCTGGTATATAAAAATAATATATTTTAAACATTTACAAGTTTGAATATGGAAAATTCTTAAATTCTTCACGACCCACTTGACGTCGACAGATTTGTCGAAATCTATCGGTCGACCTTTTTATTGTTCCTACTCTATTAGTTTGCTATGTGTTTTTGTTACTTGATGTTATATTCATGCCTTTAAACAGCTCACATGCTCATGTATATCGTTATATACATTTACATTGGTGTTTACACAAAAAATCCAGATATGTAATTCTGACGACCAGTTTAAAGTGCCCACATCTCACTATTTTATCATGCCACGTTTTCTTACATTCGACTTGATGAGTGCCCTGTGTTTGTCTATATGTTGTAATCGTCCACTAGCTTAAGACACCCGTGCTTTTGTCGGGCAACAGATGACAGTGATTGTAAGAACACTTTGCCAGTTTAATAAATGTTTGTTGACAATCCCACACAAATGAGCAGCAAAGGCATGATTGTAGCGTTGTTCGACAATAAGCAAAGAATTCCGCTCAAACCGGTGCTAGGGGCCATATTGAACTTACTATGAGGTATGAGCAAAGCTCATTGTTGAAGGCCATCGATCATGGTGACTTCTAGATGAACAACAATAAAAACGTTCCTTTGCTAATTTTTACCATGTATTTGTAGAGACTTTGTCTCATGTGCTTTTACTCCATATTCTTTCATTCACCATATCCAGTCTATAAATGAAGACTAAAACACATATTCGGAAATGCCAATGAACAGCCAATTTTCCCCGCTAGTGTTGAGGAGTAAAAAAACGGCATAATAAAACCGGATAATTTGGTACTACAGACTACCAATTGTGTTTCAACATTTGTGTATGCCATAACTGGAAATAGTACATATTTCTTGTATATTCAGGGTATCTCTCTTATAATTGATTTAGAATAAAAGTCTTATATTTTCTGATAAAAAAACCCTGATTTTGTGCGAACATTTGATAACAATCATACCTTATCTCAAACTTAAACATATTTCTTCTATGGAATGATGTTCAATGGTCTGCTTTTTATTTCAATTAATGTCCCCTGCGAAGATACAGTAACCGATGCAATGAATGACAAAGTCATACCATAACCATGTAAATACAGGGATTGAGATTACAGATCAAGAAACTTTACATAGGAAAAATGGTTTATTGTTCAAATATTATTGCAGTTGAATTTAACTCTTTACATGTCAAAAAACGATAAACAAAGAATTATTTTAAGTTCAATGAACGTTTTGGTATACTGTTACTGTTAATTAATATATATATATATATATATTCATGTGGTTTTAGAAAATTTTTTGGATCGGTTTAAAAATGACCTGTCAATCAAGAATTAAATGAAGGAAAACTGATTCTGAAACATGAAATTTGTATTCATGCCGTCATCATTGTTCATACAGATGCCACTATTCTTTTAAAAGGAGTTTTTGGTTTTTTGTAACAATATACATATCAATGCACTTTGCATTTGGACTTTACCAAGATAGGTTTTATTCCCTATTTCTATACTGCCCAAGGTATTTAAGATATACTCAAGAACAAGTAGGAGTGATGATGGAACACGGAAGAAACTAAGATAAAACATGTACATGTAACTTAAATCAGAAACTAAGAAGAAGAAGATGGAATAATATTAACAAAGCACAAGTAGGTTCTACTGTACTATTCAAAATATAACGTTATTTCTTTAAAGGGGTGGAAGTTTACGGGAGGTTTGAAAAACATCTGCAATCAAGCCAAATGAAAAATTCCGAAAATCAAACTGTACATGATGTTTATAACAAATACAATAGTGGTCTTGTTCTTTGTCAATTAAATTTAACATTGATATACATTTCAAATAAAATCGGGATATAATAAATCCTTTATTAAAATGTTGATAAAATAATACGAATCTTTTTTAGATAAATAGACACAGTTTTATTGCTGTTTAAAACCACCTGGTATAACAGTTTAGTTTTAATCTCACGCAATCAAACAGTTACACACTTTCGATATATAACTGACCTTATTGTAACTTAGAAAACAGTATATCTATATATTAAATAAACAATATCTATATATTAAATAAGCAAAAACATCAGTTGGATATATCACTATCAGCCAAGTGCGAATCGACGAGATCATTATCATAGACAAGCAATATATGCGATTGTTGAACAAATCATTTTTACTGTAATTAACATTATTGATTTTGTTACAGTAACAATTTCTTTACCGGGGTCGCATCTATTGTTTAGACTTTGATAATGATCTCATCGATTCGCACTTGGCCGATAGTGTATATGGTTTCCATTTTACAGAAATTATTATTAACTATTAACATGGAAGGATATAGAGTAAATGTACATACGACAAAGTCATAGTAAAACCAAACAATGGAACAATGTTTTTATTAGTCGTTCCTCAGCCTGAATGGATGTAAATATTTCTCAGAATGGTCGCAATCACAAAATGGAACAATTTGTTTTTGAGTGTTAACTTTGGTTGAATAGGGATGCCTTAAACGTTATCATTCTTATTATAGTGATCATGACAACATAAAAATCAAAATTTATGTTTACCTTTAAATATTTTCTTAACAAATATCACGTTGAAGATGATTTCATTTTTACATCTGTTCTTTTTCAGATACTATTGTTAACATAAAAAGGGAAACTTAGTCGATCCAAAACCTAGCTGAAAAACTGGAGAATGTACAATATTTCTCTGGAGTGTGACTAGACCCAGAAGTTTGAAATCTAAATCATTCCATTCAGTTATTTTGGATGCCAGTTTTGACACAATTAAAAATTGAAGTCAAAGGACATGGGAAAACCGCATAGACACAAGTACATAATTACACGAAAGAACTACTAATTTACATTAAAAACGATAATAAATATACTAGATAAATAACAAAGAAATACATAGAAACAGAAAAGAAAAAAGGGCAAAGAAACAGGCGTGGTATTTTCATTCTGTGTACATAAATTAAACAAATTTTGTAAAATAAAATAAAAAGGTTATGGAAAGTGGGAAAATTCAAAGAACTTAAAAAGATTTGGTAACTAAAATACAGAATAAATCAATTAAAATTTACTTTTATTAACGATGTGTAAATGGCGACAGATAAAAACATTTTTGGTCCGATATAAACCCTTTAGTCATAAACAAAGGTCGTAATTTTACTAAAGATATAATTCTATAAGATAAAGGACCAGAACAAGGTACAAATGTAGCAGAATGCTTTAATAACGATTTTGTCAATACTACCAAAGATATTGACAATGATACGGCTACTGACTGTAACCATTGTAGAATAGCAGAAAAAATACCAAATTTTGAATTTAAACAAATATTCGTAGGATTTATGGGTAAACAGTTAACTAGGACAAGTGTTAAAGGCTACAGAGAGAGAGAGAGAGAGAGAGATGGGATATATTAGCAAAACTACTTAAACTAGCAAAACCAGTTATATCAAAACCTACTACGTATATTATATGGATATAGC
>MJUU01074083.1:119882-138469 GCA_002080025.1 Modiolus philippinarum
CCGACTTTGGTAAATTTCCTGAAAGTCTCAAAGACCACTTATTTTTTGGAATTCTACCTAGCAACCATACTGTTATAATTTGTTTCTATTTGGGCAAACATTTTTACCAATTGGTTTTCAAAAATGTTTGATTCCAATTTTGGTAGATTTCCTGAAAGTGTCAAAGACCACATATTTTTTTGACTTTTACCTAGCAACCATACTGTTAGGATTTGTTTATATTAGGTCAATCATTTTCACCAATTGGATCTACAAAATAATTGATTCCAAATTTTGTAAATTTCCTGAAAGTGTCAAAGACCACTTATTTTTTGGAACTCTACCTAGCAACAATAGTCTAAGGATTTGTTTCGATTAGGGCAATCATTTTCACCAATTGGATTTTCTAAATAATTGATTCCAAATTTGGTAAATTTCAAGAAAGTTTCAAAGACCACTCATTTTGGAAATTCTACCTAGCAACCGTATATCCTTGTATACTTTCTTAGTAAAAGTAGTGACTATTAATAATTTGATTTTAAAAATGTTGAGGAAAATTACCCCAAGGGTCAATAACGACTGTTTTCTGTGTCAAATAGGTGAGTGCGGGGATGGCCATCTTTTCTGATGGCACCACTTCTAGTTCTGAAATATAATATGATTTATATAGAGAGAATCTAATAATCGTTAAAATATAGTTGAACCAGAAATATTCTTTATCCCAAATCTTGTAACCTAAAATAAGATGTTTTAACTCTATCTTGAGAGATATTTTACTCATCAAGAAGAAAATACAATGCACAATTCTTTATATCCGAAAGAACCCCTCATATCACGGAGGTGCAAATATTCAAAATGACGGGCCTTTAAAACAAAATGCCAACCTTGAAACTTGTTGAATAAAGAAAACAGACAAATCATTATAAAAAGTAAAACTAAAGAACTACCCCAATAGAATTTACAACAATATTTGAATTTCGTTGCAGTTTTATCTGTGAAATGAAGCTCACTTTAAAATGCATCAAAATTTTCAAAATTTTAGGAGCAGACCTTTGAACCCATCTAAAATAAAATGTGACCAAATTCAATCTCTACGACATCGTCATTTCAATGCACCATGGTGTCCTCTTTCCAAACATATATAATACAGGTGTGTGTTATTCCGTTAACCCCAAATCGGATAAATCGTCTCTTGGGCACCTTACTATTAGGACTACATGTGGCAAAATAAAAACTTTCGTATCTATGTTGTCAAGAGGGTAACTATATAACAATTTCTAAATAGACATACAGCAACTCTAAAATCTTTACTTCATGTACAGACATATGCAGAATTTAAATTCACAATAATTTCGGTATTTAGTCATTAATTAAAATATAAAAAAAACATCACAGACTACACTCTAATAATGGTCAGAAGATTTTGTAAAATTGAATGTTAAATTATTCTTTACTACCAATTCAACGAAATACAACAATGAATACAATTATTCTCAGTATGTCAATTGTTCAAATTAATAAGTCTTTCCCGGAATTTGAGTGATAAAGCTTCTCAGTATTTATTTAAATATAAAACCAACATTCTAAGCTTGAAATGTAGATTTACTGATTCTTTATCATTATTGATAGTTTATTGGATGTGACCTCGACCTCGCTTTGAGAGTCACGACTACCTAAGCATTTTTGTATTGAATGTCAGTTTGTTTCTTCAATGGTATTTATGCAAAAAAACAGACAAACAAACAAAAAAAAAAAAAAAATTAAAAAAAAAATAAAATAAAATAAAAACAAAACGAAAAAAAACAATAAAAAAAAACATAATTGGATAGTCCCATAATTTTGGATCCAGGTAACAAATGCAGATCTAAACAAAACCAGCATTTTCTACATTACGTTTTTCAGATTTCTATTACGGTTTCCCAGTTAATTAAATAACAATGTCCGAGGTCAAAGTTCAAAGTCACCAATGATATAATCAGCTAAATTTAACCAGGTTCCTATCTCTTACCGTTTTCAAAGCAATGTGAAAAACTGTAAAGGGGTGTAATTCATGAACGGTCTACAGTAAAGTTTCGGTCGAAATATAATAAAGGTACGTCATGACCTAACAAACTCTTTTGTCATTACACTTTATCAGCTATCTCATAGTTTCCGAGTTTGTAACATAACAATGTTTTCCGGACTTCGGGTGAAAATTCGTGAAACGGAAAAAGATTTTCGAGCGTTCCCTTTTTTTTATCAACAACACATTGCCGTGACTATTGTCCCAAAATATGAAAACTATTTTTCCAGTCATTTGCTTGGAAAATGAGGAAGAAAAGAAAAAGGGAGAGACCTTCTTAATAAGAAGAAATACAGAAAGGTCTTTCCCTTGGAGAGGAGAAAGACCTTAATGAAATGAAATAACAAAGTAGCACAGAACAGTACACTGAACAGATCGTAGACAAATATTCAACAAATGTTAATGCTCTAAATATCCATTAACCAAAGATTCAAAAATGCTAGGTATATATATTTGGCCAAAGTAATTGAAATTACACAAAGCATGAAGTTGGAAAAACGGCAACGGTTAGACAGGTTTGACGGAATCTGACGAGACAAACAGAAATACCGGTTGATGATATTTGGGCAAGTTTGTGCACAATTGGTAGCAATGGATGCTAAAGTCCCTCTTTGTACCACAAGAGAAAACGGGAGCCACGGAATCCACATACGCCGAATCATATCCCATCACCCTCTGGAGTAATAATCAGAGGAGTGCTGAAAAATTAACCTTACATCATGTAATTTTGAGAAAACAGTGATATTAAGTAAACTTGGTAAGCTCAAACTGGTAACAGAATAGAACCAGCCACTTCTGGTCGACATGTGATGGTCTAACCACTACTCCTTGCGGTAACGCAAGAAAGTGGATTAATATGATATGATCCGACTTAGAATACCGGAAAACATGACCCATAATCTTGCCAGATCGCCACATGAGTGAGTCAATCCACACTCGCTTAAGACTACCCCCGGCTTGTCACGGATCACTGCTATTTAAGCGAGGTTTACGTCAGTAGGGAAATATTTAGCTCCGCTTGTTGAAAAGAAGAGTTCTAATGCGCCTTGAATATTATTTAAATATATTGCGATCCCCGTGTCAGATAAATGTGTGCCGTCGAACCTGTAAAAATTTTTTTCTTTAGCCCGGATGTTTGGGTGTCGAATCACATAGTGTTCATCTTTAAGTACGAAATTGCTTACAGGCGAGTTTACTCGCTTTCTTGCTTATTTAAGGCTATCCCATTATAAGCTTCGTGCCAGTACCTCCTCATTAAAATCCCACTCTACACGATATGTGTGTTAGGCAGAAGCAATTCTAATCTTAGTATATCTCTTTTTATATCCTCAATCAGACTATTGGTTTTGGATTTTACCTAGGTCATTTGAACCCAACTGAACAATGACAAAAACCGGGGGTAGGAGACCTACTTGTTTTTCTAGAATACTACCGGTAAGTTCATCCCATAACATGCCCCTTTTTCCAAACCACCGGATGTTGGCCCTTCTGCTTTGAAGACCCAGTTGAAGACCCCCTATTCTACCATGAGCACTTCTGTGCACCTAGTACACAATTAATGATCCGAAGAACCATACAGACTTCAAACCAAGATTAAGGCCATTTCTATCTGCATTATGTCAACTGGTGCTAGGACATGGCTGTTGATTCGTTGGAGATTTGCTAATCTGACGCTCTGGGAGGTTACTGTCATGTTGTCTTTCTTGTTGTCTTAAATCTTCTGCATCTTTAAAACTATGTCACGATGCTGACCCTCTCGTGTTCGGCTGTTGGAATACCAGGCCAGAGGAAGATGTGCTGATCGGAGTAGATGAGTCCCATTCGACTTGCGCCGTTACATTGATCACAGGGTCGTGTGCCATTGACAATTGTGGTTGAGAATTTATGGATTAAGCCGGCCTTTGAGACAACGGCAGTAGAATACCGAAGGAACAAGGGAAGCGAAGACTACAAAAATCGAAATCCGAAGACATGACAAAAACGGCAACAGAGAAAAACAAAGACAAAACAAGGACGTGAGACAGCTACAAGCACGGAAATAAAAAGACGACATTAAAAACTAAGGCGCTCATAGTGTGAACTCCCATGAAAACCTTGAGTGACATCAGGTGCTCCGGAAGGGTAAGCATGTCCTGCTCCGCTAGCGGCACCCGTCACACTATCAGTGAGTCAATACAGGGGTGAGATGAAGTTCCAGCACATGAATTTTGGTTCAAGAGTGGTACCGACACATCTGCATGATCATGGTTGTTTTGAGGTGCAGATGACGCCTTTTTCTGCTTTTTTGCTGAAGGGGCGTCTCCCCCGCTTTCCTTTGTTAGTTTTCGTTATCTTTTTGGAGGTTTCATTTTGAAACAGTCCAGGATGGATAGGATTTTCTTCGATTTGTATGTCGTTGAAAAATATTGTGTTTTGTGTTATCGACGAGCGTGTAAAACAGTGACGTCACAAAAAGGCATGGGAATATTAAAACAACACCGGTTTGAAAACCTGGAAGTAACGGATAAGTTTCGGCTTTTCACTTTTGTTTAATTGGTTTATCCTATAAAGGGAGAAACCTTATTAATAAATCTCTATATTTTACACCGTCTTTTCAGTGCTTTAACGGATTTGTCGAAAGCTTAAAACTCTTCAACTATCGATACTTTCGAACGATTTACAAATAAATGGGGCTGCCTGCCACGTGAATACTTGAATTCCTTTCTCACTCTGGTATTATATATAAAAGTTCTGACTCATGATATAGCGCACAATAGTTCTCAGAGAACTTGATTTAATGGCATCTTAGCCTATCGTATCGCTCTGATCAATCTTTTAATGTCTTACTTTATCCAAATGAATCACTTTGTGTTTGTCTTTCGCATCATAAATACCTCAAAATGCCAAAGAGAGTATGGGTTAAAAACATGCTCAAGAAAGGTAAAAAAGTAAAACTTTTTAAAACTGGTTTGTTGACACAAGTGTCTGAAAAAGCAAATAATAATATTACCTAAATGCAACACAAGAAGCCCGCTTTGTGTAGCTATGATTTAGCGAACTATAACCAATTTTGCTAGAACGGAAACATTAGTTCAGCAGAAAGTTATTTAAAATCAGTTATAAGGTTTATATGGCAATCAAAACTTTCACTTCCTTAGACAATCTTTTAAGACCTCCTTTCAAAAACAATGGACAGAGATTCCACTTATAATCTAGGTAAAATAGAATAAAAAGATAACAAGAAACACCTACAATGGCCGAAAAACACAGCCACACGCCACAACGCACCAGGGAACTGCACAAGAAAAAACCACAATATAACCAAAAGACAAACGTAAACAACGATACGAACTCGGAACAGCCAGACTTGGTACCGGCACTAGGAAAAGCCAGCGGTAGGGTTACACCGGTTTATGGGTACCCAAACCTCCCCTCCTTTATCTGTCTCGTTTCCCTATAATATAATAAACATACGAATATAACCCAAACAAGTAGACTAGTAGCTCGATGACCACAATCTTGAAAAGGAAAAAGGAAATAAAACGTAATTTGAAAGATTGGATAAGGAGTGCTCGCCGCGAAACTGTCGGCTAGCTTTAGGAGCCTAGTTTGTTGGTAAAACACTGTCGCACTACGGAAGAGAGATCTAACTCAACACTCCCAAATGGGTTTTTTTTAAGAATCATCATGTATTTCAGTAGACATCGGCAATATCAGTGAGAGGTCAGTATGCATGTAAAACCCTCATGTCACTGGATCCCAAAGCCAATTTAACCCACACGTGGAGAATATCCTGTCGAAATCCTCTATAACGTAAAGAATGTAAGTTTCATGCCAGTTTTTCTGGATTTTTTTAATCAGTTTCTGGCATTTTTAACAACATTTCCGTAAAATCGTGGATGAGAAATGCCCTTAGTAATATGCTGTTTGCGAGTGACATAATATTTTGATATCAAATGTTTATATTTTCGATGAAACTTTTAAAATGTATTTAACAATGTATGAAATCTGTAACCTTGCTGCAAAAGTTTGGAAGTGATAGTAAGGATACGTTCATTAAAGCTTTCAAGAGTAGGACAAACGTGTCCGTACCAGTTGAGAAATATAAACTCCGTAGGATGGGGTTTGAGAAATGTCACAGTCAAGAAAAAGGAAATTACAGTAGTAATGCTTAAATCAAAATCATCCCTTTTATCGTAAATTTTTGTTTTCATTTCACCAGAGTCTAAAACGATTATAAATTACAGAAAAAATGCAATATTTGGAATCATCGTAGGCTTTATTAAGTTTCAGTTATTGTGGGTAAATAATGTCGACATAATCTAAAAACTGGGGATCGTCAATATACCTGCTGATATCATTGAAAATAGAAATAAGTTGATCACTGTTTTGTACGGTTTCATTTTGTAGTTTTTTATATGAAGTCACGTTCGTAACAGAAAAAACAGAAAGATCTGCAATGAGAGGTGCACACTTTGTACCCATGGGAATTCCGATGACCCGTTGATAAATAATGTTACCAAAACAAACAAAAATGTTGTCAAGCAAAAGAGGTTAAGTGCTTTAATCGTATCATCACATGTCCAGGAGCAATGATTGTTGTAAGTAATATTAGAAAAGAATCCATAAGACTCTCTTAAGGGTTCCCATTATTATCTAGATGTATGCATATTACTAAAATCAAAACATTCATATTTCTAAAATATCAGTATTCTGGTTCGGTTTATGCTGTACTACCAGTTACAACCTTTTTCCGAAAACCTAGGGAAAAAATGAGCAGACGTTCCCTTTATAATCTAAGTAAAACATCAGCTACAAAATAAAATGCAGTCCTTGGAATGCTTAATATTTTTGCCATTTAAGCCTAACCTTTGTCTAAAATCATTTGTGAATTATAAAACAATACATCGGCAAACGAATACCGATGCAAAAATTATGAAAGGGGGAATCCCAAAATTATAAATCCAAAATTTCGGCAATTCATATCCAACTCGAATTGAGACAGCATGACACAGACAGTAAAAATCACCTTTCGTCTTCATCATCGTAACATTTATTAAGGTCCGATCCTTTTTGTCATTTATTATTTTTTTGTTAACACAATGTCACAGGCACTTGTTTCTATCAATGGGGGTGTGGGGGGGGGGGGGGTCGACCAATATGTAAAAGTAATTTTACATATTGGTCGACCCCCCTCCATTGATAGAAACAAGTGCCTGTGCACATTGTCTATATTTTTCATGACGTGTAAATCAATTCTTAGAATAATAATGTGCTCTCATCTTCTTACATAAATATTTCCTCTATTGTAGGACAAAACTTTAAATCTAATTGGGTTTTACAGACACATTTAAATAGAATACATTGTACGTGCATTCTGACTAACCCATGAAATAAGGGTCATCGACAAAACGGTATAGCATACTGTCATGTAGCACCAATGACGAATCACTTTACCTAATTTCATTTATTTTCTGCTAATACTCTGAGAAAATGACTTAATAAACTCACAGGTCCATAACATGGAGGAAAGGGACATTTAATCCTTATGACAAACTGTCATTTCCACCTAAGACAATCTTGCAATACAATATATCGGTGACCTACCAGAAACAGCTACTAAGAGAATGAAGAAACAACAAAAACTTAATACGCCGACTAGACAATGAAATTGAGGTCGCGATATAGCAGACTGCCATTCACTTCCAGTAGATACACTGAAATTATATTTCATACATTCCTGGAAAAGGATATTTCGGACATATAATTACATGATCTATTCAATGCAGGAATTGTTGAAATAAGGAAATAAAAAAGAGATTAACCAAAATCTTTTGTAACTTTTAAATTTTTCGTGACTTTGTAATGAATACTTCAGCTGTTTCTCCGATAATAATACTTGATCGTAACAAAATGCCTATGTCAATTTTTCCAAAATAACCAAGTTACAACAAGACAGTAAATTTCAGTGAATTTCGTTATGCTGTACACTTGTTTCAAGGAGTAACCTCTTATCAGCAGCATCAGAATAAGATAATATGAAAGCCATAATCCAAAAGTAATTCAAACAGAAGTACTCATTACCAAAGTTAGCGAAATAGGAGGCCGAATTCGGTACCAAGTACATATACCGAGTGCAATTGGAGGAATGAAGCATTAGTATTTTCAAGTGTTTGGAATTTTGATGAAAACAGTAAATTTCTATAAAATGCGAGGTAAAATTTCCATGTCAGAAAAGTCTGACTATTTAGCTTAACCCCAATCTCTTATCGTTTTTAAAATATAAGAAAAATGTATGATCACAAAAATTAACGATAACAGGCCAATATTACTCCAAAGGATTAGGCGGTAAATTTCAAATGTGATCAATAAAATGTAATACTTGACATGCTAGACATTTTTACAATTCAAATTCAATCTCTATCTCTTTTGAAATATAACACAAAAGTATGAACAATTGCCATTATTTGACCATAAAGGATAATAAATCCCATAAGGATTCATCGGAAGACTTCGACCGTTTAATATGAAATGTAGTCCTTGGAGAATCTGAACAATTTTGCATTTCTCAGATCCTATTTGAAATAAAAGACAAATGTGCAAAAAACAAGAAATTTACGACAAAAGGACAAAACTTCTGGCTGGGTGTTTAGATTTACTTCAAAACTGCCAGGTGGGTAGATCTTGACATGTTCATTATAAAATTTGTGCAGTTCAAACTTGAGCTGTATTTGTTATTGTTTAAAATTTTAAAAAAAATAAATAAAATTTTGAAAATTATACGCAAAAAGGACAATAACTCCAAAATGGATTTAATTCAGAATGGCGAAGGTAGATGTAGTCATGTTGGTCATTCACCATACGATATATTTTTGATATCTGTAACGGTTGTTGGGTTATATGCCAAATTTACTCATTTGTTCCTCGTACTCTTCGGATACATTATTGAAACTAGATACCCTGGTAAAGATTCTTGCTAAGAATGGTTAAAATTGGCTCAGTGATTTAAGATGAGAAAATATTTGAACAACTTTACGAAGGACGACCGACGGACGCCAAGTGATGACATTAAGTCACTTGGCCTTTTGTGCTAGGTGAGGTAATCAAACCACACATCTTAAAAAAAACAATAATCAATTCATGTATTATGCAAAATGAACTACAATAATCAAAAGACAGACCTAATAAGCTGAATTATAATAAGAACTTTTCTTTTCCAGTGAAAAATCCGTACTCACCATTTTAGCATAATTAATATTGGTGAGACTGGAAAATTTACCACAATAAATGCTATCTAGAACACGATTATCCGCGTACGTAACTATTGATCCTTTTCATTTAAAAAGAATATTTTACCCATGATACTTATTAATTAAGATTTTCAAGTGATTTATTTCCTGATTACAATTTTGTAATTGAATATAAAACACTCTCCATAGTATAGACATATGTTTCTGTAGATTAACAAATATTTACTTTCGCTGTAAATCTTTCATCTTTTCACAATTCATTGATAATTCCGTGTTTGTAAAATGTCGCTCAAAATTAGATTAATTAAACAGAGTGGCCGGAATGCCGAACATTATAAACTTGAAGTACTGGAGAGGTATGGAGGTTCTAAAAGGCTTGCTTGGTTCAAGTTGAAAAATTTATAAAAATTATATATAGGCTTCTGCATTTCAAAACTCTCTCATTCTGCATTTCTACTTTAATTACAAATTATTTTGATTTTAAAGGTGCCTTACTAGTGGAAATTCGCTCACAACAGCTCGGAAATGTTGGAGGTCTTGAATGCATACCTTGTTCCTTTTTTGAATTTTTACTTAAAATCCTAACACCATTGTATTTGGTGTGGTATAAAAGTAGCGCTTATCAAAATAAGGAGTTGCAAATTTACAACTGAACCAATCAAACTGAAGTATCTGGCATTCTGTTTACTTGTTTCTAACATCAGCCAGCACTTTTGCATTCGTCTTTGTCGTCGCTCAAGATTTTTAGAATTCAACAAAATAAACCAGATTTTGTTAATAATTACTGTGTGCAAGACAGCTATCACTCTCTGTATGCACTGACTAATGCAATATCTGACACTACTGTTAGCAAGATTAGCTGTTTTGAAGACCTTCGTAGCATTTGTCTTAACTGGAAGCTGCATCAAATGTCGAAGAAGAGTTTTTTTTTTTAATTTCGGACGTTTTTCACAGAAAATAGTTACCTATTGTTAGCTCCAATAAGATGATTTATCGCATTTGATATTGATTGGTTTGTGGAGATTTTGTGCCATTTGCATTTACTCCATTGCATTGGATGTTTATGTAAGACTGGAGATTGTCTCCCCTGTAGTGTGCAATCAGTAAAAAGATTCCCAAGAGATGTATCCTCTTTTTATATTTCAGTTATGGTGTACTCGTTCTTGAGTAAATTTTCTCAAAAGATATAGTATAATACTTTCAAATTTTGGCATTTTATTTATTTTTTTATTGCCAAATGTTACTCAGACCACCTGTTCATAGTGCCCACATCCTACTATTAAAAAATTCTTTTTCTTGCGACTGACTCGATGAATGCCCTATGGTTGCTTATATGTTGTGATTGTCTTCTTTTAATCTTTTGTCAGGCAATGGATGACAGGAATTGTAAAAACACTTTACGAGTTGTTTTAATCTTTTGTTGACGATCCTGCATCTATGACCAAAAGTAAAGATACATGAATGTAGCGCTTCTCGACATCTATCAATGACTTTCGCTCAAACCGTTGCTAGGGGTTGCCTTAAACTGACTTTGTAGTATGAGCAAAGCTAATTGTTGAAGGCTTCATGGTGACTTCAAGATGACAAAAACAATAAAGAAGTTGATCCGTTGGTTGGTTCTACAATGTATTCGTAGATACTCTGTCTCAAGTGCATTTACTCCCCATCCCTTCAACGTTTACAAATATCAGATAACCATTTTCAGACAGATATTCTTCTAAATAAGGAAAAGCCTCACTCTATTTGGAGTGTTTTCAGTTCATGTTACTTTCTCAACAATCTTTGGGTGGCATTACTGTCATGTAACACTTGAGGTTATTCCATATATCCTTCCATGCTTGTTCTTCATGGATTCTGTCGATGACAGTTGAACTTTTGCCGGTATAAGTTACATCACTAATTGTGCTGCACGTCTTTGCTGCTATTGATAAAGCAGTTAAGCAGTGTTTCATAGTGTAAGTTTATTGCTTTTACTGCAGTTGTTTGATGCTTTGTAAGTCATTTCTACTTTTTGGCTGAGAACATCTCCGGTCCGATCCCCACGGATTACTGACTTTAATTCTTTTTCGCTTGTTACGCTATCGCTTTGTCTAGGAATTTGGTCACTTTTTATGACTGTCATTTAGAACATATCTTTTCCTTTTTCGAAAAATATTGATGTATGCTTTACAACCATCTGATTTTCAGTTTAATGCTGTGATGTCTATGTCAAAGTTAGGAGATGTATTTGTATTACGACCAGCTAATTCATCTGTAACTTTCAATTTTACGTTAAAGGTGCCTGGCTTATTATGGCTCTTCAGTGTTAGTCCAAATATAACATAACAAAATTCACCAGGCATAATATCTGATGAAACAAAAGGTTCCTTTTTTGATTGTTTAAAGTTTTTTCCAAGCACTGTATTTGGATTTATTTTTTTTTATTATAATTAATATTTGTGTATGCATGTTGCGGTTGTAACCAATAACAAAATACCGAAGTAACTGTAAATCTAATTTTTGCATATAGCCATTACGACATCAAACAGCTTAGGACAGAGCTATGCAAGATTTGTACACTCCTTAGTTTTATGCAAAATTTTCTAAAATTTAGATATTGCAAGTTTCAAGATAAATTAGGCTTTATTATAGCGAATTATCATATATTAACAAAAGCATAGGTTTATTGTGCAATAGAAATTTGTTGCCCATCTGCCACAAACCATCGTATTCTTGGCTTCATGATAACTATACGACTCTTAAAAATTAATTTTGCCCATGCCAAACAAATTTCACTATGTATGCCGATGAAATCTATTCTTGTTCAGAAAACACATAAAAATTGCTTAATCAAAGCAACGACTGCTTATCACTACATTTAGAAAAAAAGATTTTTAATAACTGTTTCTCTTTCAAAGTTGCGTGTTTTTGCGTGATCTGCATTAATGGCAATGTTTTATATAATGATAATTTGTTTCTCAAAATCTTCCAGGTATCCATATTTGTTTGATCCAAACATTCCGGTTCCTTGCAGTTTTATGAGAGTGAAACTGCAAAAATGCATAAGTGACTTATATGTGGCGACTTGTCAGATCAAATTATGACAGCCTTATATTTAAAATCAAACTAATATCTTCACTTTAATATCATACTAGTTCGTTGTTTGTAGTAAATCAAAAGCCTGATAAAAGTGATAAATTTATGAGATATTTGACCAATTGACTCATACCATTGACTTATGAACGTAAAAACAAGGGGAATTTTGACGGTAAAATGATGACCACACTAGAAGTTATTGGGACCAGTGGTAGGACAACTGTACCTCGGCAAGAATTCAATACTAACATTATCATCAGGTTTTCAGGGTTTTAGTTAATATCAATGTAAATATTACACTTCCCATGATAACAAACACCAATCTTTACTTTTCCTTTACTTTAGTTATTAAGATCGACACATTTTATAATTGTAATTCACAACAAGCTGACATTACTACTTAACAGTTTAAGCCAACACAGTGTAATATGAAGGTGACTATACCACTATCGGATGGATCCAATACTTAGGCTTAAATCTTTTGTTGACAGAAGGGCTAAGGCGATCTTTATTAAACATGGAGAAATGTTAATTGCCACAGAAGCAAATATTTCTAACAATTCTTAAATTTTAAGAGATCAGCAAATTGTCACCTGTGTTAAAGTTAAGAATCATGACTTAAATTCAAAAAAGGTATATCTATTTGATAAAATTCAATTACCTCATATGTTTTTAACAAATACACCAAAGCTTCAATTTCAGTTTACGAAGGACAAAGCCTATAGTGGTAACTATTACTTCATTTTCAAAAAGAACCTATCAAGTACTTTTGGTTAAGACCCAGTTCCATCGATTCCTTTTCAAGCATTTATATTTTGGCGATTCTGATGTCGATTCTTTTGTTTTCAATATGATCTATGCAACACTGATCCGTCAGTTAAACAAACATATTTTTGGTTTCACGGCACTTTCAGCGACAAAATGCACAGAAGACAACTAACTTATATAACATATTTTAAAAGACAAATATACTATATATTTAACTTCTAAATTTCAAATGACAATGAAATAAGATTAAACTCCCCTCTCCCCAAATGAAAGCAGTACAAAGAAAGGGAAAATGACATGAAAAGGGAACAAAATATGTGTATCTTACTCCTGCCCCCCAAAAAATGTTTTTTCAATGAATGTGGTTTATCGACCTTAAAATGTTTACAAAAGCTGTGGTACAGGGATTTGCTTTTAGTTCCATAAATGAATGCTTTACAGGTGCATTTTAATAAAAAAAATTAATTTGCAATGCAATATTCAACAATATACACTCAATGCCACGTTATTTTTATTAATTCCAAAATTCATTTACATTTCTACCTCAGGAAAATTCTCCAATAAACCTCTATCGTATATTAGAAAAGAGTGCCATATCACTGGTTCCCAATGAATCAGTTTCCGGCTGACCGGAAATAACATGTAAAGTGATAAACCTACATATTAATATTTTTACAGAGATCCATATCCTTTATTACTATAGAAACGCAACTCAAGATTAAGCAATACAACACGGAGTACAAAACGGAAATACTGTTCATCAAAATATTTTACGAAAGGATATGAAGTAAATGAGCATGAGATCATAATACACATGTTTATTCAAAATACAATTAATTTTGATGAGCTGTATGACCATTTCGGAAATTAATTCCTCTTCAGCAGCACTAGAACCCAAACAAAGGAAATCCACGATTTCAAAAAAATGCTTATAATGCATAAAACCAAACGAAATCCGAATAATCAGTAATATCAAATATAAAGCAAAGGACAAAACTACGATGGAGGGAGTAAAACCTTAGAATTTAGAGTTCACATAAATTTAGATAATAATTATAAAGGAGGTCTACACATGAAATGTCTACACCATATTTTTTATTACATTCAAGAGTTTTCAACACCAATATAAGTAAAGACAGCACTATGATTTTTGTCATATATAGGATTTTCGAGTATATTATTTTACACTAAAACCCTTTTTATTAGCATACCATAATCATCTACAAAATAATGGGAAAATAAGCGTTCATTTGTTAATTAATTGGCCATAATTGTTTTAATTCAATTTTGTCGTGCCACTGTATGGCTTAATCAATTAAAATGTATTGAGCATTGTGAATGCTAAGGTTCACTTTGATGCTATAAATATCAAAATACCGAAATAACTAGTTATTAACTTCTACTGTAGGCTATATTGACAATTAACAAAATACCGAAGTAACTGTGAATTTAATTTGTGCATATGCGCATTTCGACAACATATGTCTCTTCAGTCCAGATCTAATCAAAACAGGTGGAAATCCGTACACCGAAATATGTGTAAAAGCTGATATAGAATTTATTATCAATATGATCTAAAAACGAAGTCAAAATCAGCAAAGGACAGAGCTTTGCACGAGGGAGATACTCCTAGGTTTAAAACAAAATGCAGGAGATGCTTACTCTATCGATACACCTGATCTCATCCACCGTATTGATCATCTGTATGAGTGTCTTCATTTTTTTGTCCCGTACTCAAGTGGTGTCCTTGTTTCTTAGTGTTTCTGATGTTGCCTTTGTCAATGGATTATTCATTCTTACTTACCTATCTCAATTCTAGATATAGAAAAAAAAATGATTGGAAATCCAGAAATCAAAAGATGTATAAAAGCTGTTAGAGAATATAAATCCAAAAGAATTAAACTGAGAGCCAAAATTAGCCAAGGAGCTTTCTTTGCACGAGGGAGATACTCCTGAGTTTTCATGAAAATTTCTTAATTCTTGATATTGAAAGTTTCCAAATAAAATCGGTTTTCGGACCAGTACTGGACCTTTGGGTTAATAGGGAACTTAATTCACTTTGACGGGTACACCTTTTTGCTCCATTTTTACTGGTTCTTTGCAAAATTACAACATTAAGCTTAAACAAAACGAGCCTACAAATACGGGACCTTTGATTCTTGTTCACTCCAGAAACAAATCTATGATTATTCGAAAAAAAAAAAATCAATACATCAATACCTTGAGGTAACAGTCTTGTAAATAGATACCAGATTTCCGGTGCATGTCAAAATATGGTTGGAAATAAAAATAAACTAATTTTTATTTCTTCTTCCTGTCTCAACCTAAATTTGGATGAAATAAAAAAGCTTTTCTTACAAGTAGAACATCATCATGCTTTAAAAATTTGCAGTATTTTCAAAAGTTCAGCATGAGGTAGGAGGTGGAATCCCCAATCTACAATGTGTGGTAAATCTGCGTGAAAGTTCGAAACTGAAAGTGAAAGTTGCACCCCTCCACTTCAAAGCTCAATAGCTTTCCAATCTTCGTGGCAATGTATACTTTTTTCAATTGATTTGAATCTTAAAAGCAACATAATGCATGGTTTGTAAATGGAATTTGATTTGAAGCCATAGTCTATTTTTTAGAATTTTTCAAAAATGTGCAATTTAACAATGAATAGCACTACAAAACATTTACAAGACTGAGACCTTAAGAGGGAATCACTTATTAATTAACACTCACGTTGAGCTAATGGTGATTTATATTGACTCTGTTTGTAGCGCTTCAGATTAATTGTTTTTCGTCAATTAAAATTTACTGTCATGTAGGACAAATTATATGTACACTTCAATTTAATAAATAGTTTGTTTTTTTAGGTGGAATATATTTATTTCAATAGGTTTAGAAATCCCGTATTCCTTCTTACCGGTATCAGAGGCGACCGTTCCGCCTTCAATTACATGAGAGTTCCTATCTCGAAAGTCCCGTATTCATTTTACCTTCGGAATACTTGAATAATTGTACTATTAAAACGCAATTGAACATACAGCACAATCGTTTTCGGTATTTCGTTATTTCTTATTCGCAATATTTGAAAACCGAGCTATTTAGATATATACTTCAATTCTGATAGATTTAATTTAGGAAAGCTGTTTTTTTTTAAACATCTCCACCAACAGTCATGAATTTATATGTAATATTATTTCTTGTGCCCTACTGTCTTGTTTACTCCCTGATGTTCTATGTGAAACATGTTGATACAATGGATATGATACATATATAAGTGTGGCCAATAGAAGGAGACATCCTGCAAATACCATTATAATGTAGTAGTTCTTGGTATATTCAAAGATTTTGCCTGAAAAAAAAAGAATAAAATTTTAATTTAGAATAAAAGCTAAGAATCCATACTGCTTTTAATAGCTTATATTTTGCCTCGAATTCATATATAAGCAACATACACTATTAAATACACTAAACATACAAGTATCAAACGAACTCATCAAAATTCTAACCTTTATCTGCTTTCAAATAACAAATACCGAAGTCACTGTTAATCTAGTTTCTGCATATGCGCATTTCGACAACTCATGTTTCAAATGGGGTCATTAAAAATCTATTTGATATCCATCCATCCCCTTAAAATGGACAGTCGTTTCACATTAACTATGGAATTTTTATATTGCTAAAAAATAATTAAAACACCAACAGTCTGCTTTTTATTCACTCATGGTCCTTGTTCTCTATAAAGCAATTATTCCTTCCCTGGAACACTTTTTGTCACATGGTCTTATGTAAATTTACGTTCGACACTGGACATTTAGTTTTTGAAGACTGGAATGAAATGAACAATCTTTCTGAATCTCTTCTATACACCATTTGAGGGCAATTTGATGCAAAAGGTTTCTCTAGTTTCTTACGATCTTCATCTGTACTCAAACCAAATGTTAGACAAGTATGCCCCTCCCTGGCTACATTGGTTATTTTCTGATAGGTACAAAAAAGGTAATATTAAATTCTTTCTTACGTCAATTCAATAAAGTTAAGCTCAATTTTATTCAGCAGTTTCATAGGAGACGTCTAGACGAGATTTAATATTAAACCGTGTTACATGTTGGCAGCCGTGTTGTTTTTATTTAATCTAACTAAACAGTCTATAATTATGCTAAGACACGGGTGAGCGTTAAGGGACATCTAGCAATGAATTCCGCTCAAACCGGTGATAGGGACAGTTTTGATCTTACTTTGAGGTAGGAGCAAAGGTCCCATCGTGATTACAAGATAAAGAACTCCTGTAGTGTGAAGTCCCTCAAAAGATATGTTTGCTTTCTATATATATATATTTCAGTTGTTGTGTAACTGTTATGGAAAGACTTTTTCATATGGATACGCTACAATATTTCAAATTTAAGTATTACATTTTTTTATCATTTCCAATGTTATTCTGAACACCTCTTTATATTGCCAACAATCAATATTTTATAACACAATGTATTCGTGCAATTGCCCAATGGTTGTTTTGTTTTGATTGTGTTAGTCTTTTTGTCGGGCAACAGATGTACGAACACTTTGCTAGTTGGTAATACGACAATGTTTTGAACTATGGATGCTTTATAAACATTATATTTTTTTTCAATAATTTTAATTTTGGACCAACAACGAAAAAGAACTTGGTGATATACTCGGAGCTACCTGTCCAAAGCAAATGTATCGATTCAGTGATAGTCAATCAAGTAAAAATGATCGCGTTCTGTAGATATCCATTCTTAAAACTTATGCCTCTTCATTGCAGATAAAAATTAATCATTTGGTAGATCTAGGGGTAACAGGGAAACATTGTCCTTCGAGAACTTTTTTTGTGTTTAACTAAAGTTAACTGACATTTATTAACTGTACCTGCTATAGGTGTTCCACCCATGGCAGCTGGGCCCTTGATACATAAAATGATACTTAGACCCATTGTAAGATCATCAAAACCAACACAGTCGTAAACCATTACAGAATTCAGGACAGAGTAAAATCCTGCAAAAGAAAAATATATACATATATTGAAAGATTTCACACAGTCTGGTGGTAGGACTTTTATCAAGGATACATTTGAACATAACTAGAGGTTTGGGAAGGTTTCAAAACCAATAATTCAGTGAGAAAATTTGTCCCTTTTAGTTTCAAAACAATAAAATAAACCTAAACAGAATATGTTTCCCCCGCCTCTTCCAATAAGTTTCATAATGATAGAAAAAACACAAATACAATGTAAAATTTAAAGAAAAAATCTAAAGTACAGAAAAGCGAGATTTTTGCTCTAGACCTCTTTATAGCCCCAATAAGTAAGAGGTAAAGGGGTATAAAATAGAAAAAAGAAGGGAAACGGGGAATGTGTCAAAGAGACAACGACCCAAAGGGGAGTAATAACAACTCAAAGCCACCATAAGATCTTCAATGAACGGTGAGAAAACCCCACACCCAACGGTAGGTCGGAGTCGGCCCCT